>JAPZVO010000749.1:0-26904 GCA_029962745.1 Echinometra lucunter
TCAAACACATTTGGAATGGGCATACCTCCCAGCATGCGAGCGAAAACTATATTCTACCACAGAAATCCATAATTTGTCAAATTTTAAAAACAAGGATAAAAGAAGGAATGAAACTCGACTACACTTCCATAACACCTTTCGTTCCCTCGCTGTAAGTCCAGGTTGGATACAGAATAGGCCGTTGCAAGGTTGATAAATTTGGCACAAACTTCTGTCATTGTGTTTGAAAAGCAGTGTCTCCAGGATGGTTAACATCACATTAGACAAGTATCTTGACTCATTCTTGTAAGCATGGGCGTTAATCAGGGGGGTGACAGAGGGACACGTCCGCATAATTGTTAAGGGTGGGACACAATAGGTTGTGCCCCCCCCCCCCCCCCCCCCCAAAAAAAAGAGAAAAAGAATAAGCTGAGGACATTTCTTTGTTTGTGTGTGTTCAGGGTGTTAGTGTGTGTATGCCCCCCCCCAAAAAAAATATATATATATAAAACGGATTGACACCCCGCTTGTAAAGATTTTGTCAGATTTACTTCTGGCCATCTTATAACAATAACAAAAAATGACAGCAACAACAACAACAACAACAACAACAACAAAGTAAAGGCAGTTAGCATACGTAAAATTTCATATGTTATCTCACAACCAGGGCATGTATGTTCGGCATATAGGGTAGCATCGGTATACACCACACAGTCAATCAGTAATTGAATATGTTTATTGTTGCCTTATCACGCTCTCTCTCAGTACAATCTGCAAAATGTAATAAATCAATGTAATATTAAACATGAAATTCAAGAAACAGAGAGTAGTTATCTCGAACAAAATGTTAACCCACCTGCGCATGTGCTGATCCATACCAGGTATCAATTTTCTTTTTGTAAGGTCCTCGCATTCGCACAAGCTGGTTTTCCAATGAAGCCGCGTATCGTAACCATTACTTCAAAAGCTTTTTAGCAGATGTATTTAAAATTCCCCCAAATTAAAGATGATCAAAGCAAACGAAGGCTTTGGAGACATTATTTTGTTTTAGGGGTCACGATTCCAAGATGCGGGGTGGGGTGGGAACGATTCGCGGGAATTTACTATCGGGACTCGTCCTCGGAACATTTGAAAGTTTGCAACAAGAAGTTTTCAACAAGAAAAAAAAGGACAACAACAATGACCGCAACAAAAAATAAAGGAAGTTCGCATACGTATATGATGCCCTACGTATCGCGCAATAGGGACAGTTATTTTGTTCGGTCGCTACGCTCCCTCGCATGATAACGAATGTAATGTAATGCTCAACGCTGCATATTTAATCAGATTTGTCCATATCGTAATCGTACCACCATCTCATTAATGTTCTTTCCTTATGTTTACCAGAAGTGGATCTTTTCAGCTTTGATGCCTCTTTTGCAATTCGTTCGCCAATCCTTTACCATGTTTACATTGAATAGGTAAGGTCACAGCTGGTAAAACTATTATGCTACTCCACTTAATACATCCGTCATTCTAATTTAAAAGGACATAATGGTGCTTCCTATAGGTACCATTTAGGCTAAATTGCCCTCAGTACATACTGATAATATAAACCTGAAAAAGTCAAATTAATCAGATTTTTAATCAAAGGTATTCCATGGGGCTACAGTCTTCAACGAAAGACGCATATGATGATGATACATCCTGAATTTCTTACACTTGAATGAGGGACAAATCCAAATTCGATTAAAAAAAGTTAATCTAATAGATTTAGAAATCAACCTTATTGACTATGATTACTCCTTAATCTAATTAGGGATTCGTCCCTAATCACAATCTCTTAGGTTAATTTCTAATCCAAGAAATTGACAGAGTATGCCCTTCTATGACTTTGAACTCCTCCATATGGTCTAACTGAAGTCTAACGCATTACATTCAGCACTGCACTACAAATTCAGAGCGAAAGGTTCAACTTTGAACCTTACAAATGCGCTCATGACCCCACCATTAGGGGCGAAATTAGTTCCCGATGGGGTGCATTTCTAACACATTTGCACTTCTAAGAATGTATGAGAGAGTTAATTTTAGCACACCCTCCATGCTCTTACAACAAAGAAAGAAGGATCATCCTGACGATAGCACCACCCTCCTATGCACTCTTAGAAAAAATGGTGCTGATTAAAACCTTTTCTTGCCCTAAGAGTGTGGGTTCAAACTTTAATTCAACGTAATACGGGTTCAATAATGCACCTTTAAAATATGCACGCTTGCACCTCGGACGTTCAAATTTTCACTTTATCTCTAATAATACAACACAAAGGAACATGGCCGTACGCAGCGGAGGGGGGGGGCAGGGGGCAGTTACATTTTTTACTGAAAATTTTCACAAAATCCACGGAAAGTGTGCACCAAATCCTTCAGTTTCACTTTTAAAAATGCAAAAGCGCCCTCGTGACCAGCTCGGTCGCTTCGCTCCCTTGCTTTTAAGCTTCTTCAAAATTTTCTCTTGCCCCCCTCCCCCGGCCCTGCGAAGGAATAAGAAGTTTCTCAAGTTCAAATTTGCTCCTTATTTCAGGGGTATACTGCTTGTGAACCTTTTAGTTTTCAACTTGAAAATATTGCACCTCTGAGAATCAGACTTTCCACTTCTGGGATTCAGTTGCACATCTTTTATTTTCAGTTGGGTGTCTCCAGGAAGCAGGGTATAGAACAGAAAAAAAATTATATCCAAACCTTTTAAATTCAAATATGCACTGTATTAATCAAACAGTATAACGGGGCAGTTTTGAACTTTTATTGTTTTATATGTGAAGTTCAAGCATGGTACGTAACAATGCCCGTGTACATTACATTGTGTGGTAAAGCATTTAAGCTAAAACTGGGTAAATGGGCCCAGGGAAGTTGTAACAGGAAATACCTCTCAAATTGTAATTTCCGTTTTGAATAAAATACAATTCTTGATTCATATGTCTCTCATGATTAGCTTTTCATTACAGCCAAGTACATACGAAAGGTTCCCAAAACATATCCTCTAATCTCTAAAATATACGAGAATAAGACATTTAACTACTGGGGGAAAAGGTTCGTGATATGTGGCCAGCCGCTTGAACCACATGCAAAAAATACGCAGTAACTCTAAGTATTTGTTGTTGTTATTGTTTTGGTTCTAAAGTTTCATTCAGAAACGTATATTCGCCCCCCCCCCCCCAAAAAAAAAAAAAGAAAAGAAAATGATAATAATAAAAATGAATGAATGAATAATTATGAAAAATAAAAAATAAAAAATAAAACGTTTCTCTAATTTTTTATGAAAAGGAAAAATGTTTTGTTGTTGTTATTATCAGGAATTCATGGTAGTCTTAAAAATCCTAAAATAATCTATATAGATGACTTGTCTTGATCGTCCTGGCATTTCGCCCCATGAAACTAATGGAAGGAAAACGGAATGATTTTTCATCTTAGTGGAGTTTTGATTTTCACAGAATTTTCTATACATCATGGACAATTTTTAGAGCAGTAGTTCTTTCAGTTCTTGCCTTTTATCACTAAGTTTATACGGGGGGGGGGGGGGGGTCTCAGTTTATTCATATAAGTTGGATGGGACGAAATAAAATGGAACTACAAATAGCAAAGCAATCATTTCAAACCAAACATCTGAAATATGATCTGTCAACTGAATTTCTTTACTATTTTCTCATTTTTGACACTTAAATGCAGTGTTCACTAAAAATGAAAAATACGGGTACATGTACATATATATTTCAAAAATTGATATCATCTTTTCGTTCGTCCCTCTGAATTGATAACGTGTATATCTTACCCATCGATGATCACGTAAGCAAGCTCCCCCGATGTGATTATTCCAAAGTAATATTTCCCCGAATGTTATCCGTCAACTATCTTTGATTCCAGCATGGACTTAGCTTATGGACTTAGTCTAAACAAACTTTCAACACTCCATACGTAGCATCCTTAAAATTACACACTTCCGGATGATGTAAATGTCACAACATTTACAGTTGATGCCGATAAATGCCCCTGTAAGAAAATGTAGTACTATATGGCGATGTACTCCACGAAGTGTTATGTTGTATATACGAAGGGAGGGTTGAGTGGCTTAACAACGTATCCGCACGCGATCGTCGAATGGTAGCTCCTAAACGGCGTGATTAGGGTATTCCAGTGACTCTCGATGTGTTATATCCGAGTGATTTTTATCTCTCTAATAACAATATTTTCTTTTCAGGCGTGTTTCGAAAACAATAAGGGAATAGTCCCCCCCCCCCCCCGTAAGTCCACAGCCTTTTCAATTAAATTCAAATAAACGTTTATTTTCTTACGTCGATTCGGTAGGGTTTTGTAGCCATTTTGTTGTTTGTTGTTGTTGTTGTTCAAATAGTACAAGTACAGTGAGATAACTATGAATCAGATGAAACATATATATAGTAAAACATGGAAGAAGGCGCAATTCCTGTAAGCGAAATGTTTGTGTGGGTGCGTTTAACATGTTTAAAGGCTCCAATACGATATAAATAAAGGAAAGAGGGACAGATAAAGAGACCGAAACATGGGTTAGGAGTTACGACTGTGGTTCATATTTCCTAGAATATGTAAAGGTGTTGCTATTCTTCTCACGCTGAAAAAAAAAAGATCGATGTGTCTGAAACTGTCTGAAAATAAACGTTTCCTTCTTCAGTAATAGGAATATATAGGGTTACAGTTCGTTATTCCGAAGGTTCGTTAGTCCGAAAATGAAGTAAGTTTTGTTAGTTTGTTAGTTATTTTCGGACTAACGAACCTTATTTCATTTTCGGACTATCGAATCTTCGGACTAACGAACCTTCGGAATAACTAACTTTATTTCATTTTCAGACTATCGAACCTTCGGACTAACGAACCTTATTTCATTTTCGGACTATCGAACCTTCGGACTTACGAACCGTATTTCATTTGCGGACTATCGAACCTTCGGACTAACGAAACTTCGGAATAACGAACCTTATTTCATTTGCGGATTAACGAACCTTTTTTAATTTTCTGACTAACGAGCCTTCAGAATAACACCACAAATGTTCGGATTAAACGAACCTTTTTTCACATTCGGACTAACCAACAGCTAGGTATACGCGATTTGCCGGTTTTGGAATAACGAACCTTCGAAATAACGAATCTTCGGAATAACGGACCTTCGGAATAACGAACATCACCCGAATAGGTTACAACGGATAGACACAAAATAATGCTGCAACCGTTGTCAATTTCACCGTAATCTCTGTAATCAGATGCATTTATCACTGATTAAAAATTCTGCTCATCATTCTTCGACGTTTGAATCACATACCCAGGTCTGCATATACCCCTAATCCCTAATGTGCTGATGATGAGGTCGGATTTGTTTACTAGCTTTTTGGAGGGAAAGGGTATATATGCAGGAAGTATTAATCGCCAACTCTGAACAGGATTCCTAACTAATTAAGCCATAAGATCATTTACTGAGTCAGTATCATGAATCACAAACAACGTGGATGACTTGGCCCGTTCACCAACTATACACTGTCGTCAATTAGAACATCCTTAGAAAAGATAATGTCAGCGGGTGTACGACACATGTACTGACGACAAGAAGACTGTTGTGGGTGTGTGGGTATGCGTGTGTGCGTGCGTGTGTGAAGTCCTGCAATCGTGGACACTGACCAAAATACACACCTTCTAAGAGTGGACGCACCCTAATAGCGGACGTCCTCGGTTCCTGAACGGCCCATTTTTAGCATTTTTACAGTCAATAGATGGCGCTATATCAATATCTGGTTCATTTGAGGAAGTCCACTTTTGTCAGGTTCTGCGCGGGTTAGTTGTGCATTCGGGTGACAAATTTGTCATGCGAACTATCGTTAATTTGAAATGCTGCCATCTGGCGGTCATCATTATGACGTCCTCTCTTGCCCGTGAGTTTTCGAATTTGGACGGTTTACTCAGCGAGCTAGCTGGCCCAAGCCGGCCGGCTGGCGCGCCGGCACTCAGCGCATGCATGCATCCGGCGCTGTGCATGCAGGGTTCTGGTGACTTGTCTATATATGCAGCTTTGCAAAAACAGTAAGTGAGAATTCTCAACCAGTATATCTGTTAGAATAGGGGTTAGGCTTAATGTTAATTTTATTATGATGCTGTAGATCTAGTGACTAGATAGAAAAATCCGCCTGGTTTGGTGACTTTTTGGCATTGAATTGGTCCATCTCATCTATTCATCATGCCCATGGATGCTTATTCACTTTCTAACGTTAGATGCGCTGCAATTTACTGCGTGATTTTGATATAGGTCCTAACAGTTAGACCTGTTTGTGTTTGGATTAAACAAAATATAAAAAAAAACACGTTAGATCTAGATCTATATTCATTGGTTAACTGTTATTTAGTGTTAGAACTCAAGTGCTTATCATGATCAACTGATCAATATCTGTTCCCATATAGGCCTAGATCTAGATCTAGGTCTAGATCTAGATCTAGACTAGATTCAAGATCTAGATCTAGATCTAGAATCTAACTGTTAGGCATGATAGGGAGACTAGTCCAGGGACGTCAGGGCAGTAAAAAAAAAAAAAAAAAACGCTAACCCTATTACTCCCCATTGACGTCCAGTGCTTTTACCCCCATTTGTACATAGCAAGCATCTTGGCACTTTAAAACAACCCCTGGAAAATCACTTTCCCTTGGGCCAATGACACCACCAGCCTTGTATATCGGCTGTGGTCATCACGAACCCGACTGATACTTGGGACTAAAAAATCCATCCATTGAAATGCAGATAGAAAATGGCGACTAACTTGTGCATGCACATCGATGCACGACGAGCGATCTTGCAGACGTTTTCAACAAAATAATTTTTTTTTTTTTTAATTTTTTTTTTTTACTCCCCTGACATCCCTGGACTAAGGGAGACTGCAACACATAACAGTTAGATCTAACTGTTACAGGTTTATCTGCCAAATTCATAGTGAATCGTAACCAAAAATGGTCCAATTTTTGTCTGTTTTCAGTGCAATTCTGACAGTTGATCCCAAGGCGCTTGGGATTATACAACTAGCTGCTTTGCATATATTATGGGTACACTATATGCCCTTATGGGTTTGGGGCTGTATTAAAGCAGTGGCTGGTAAATGCTGGGAAATACCTCATAGAAAATATTTTCACCAGTAAATTGGGCTAAAATGTAAACATTATTGAGAAAAAGACAAGATTAAACACACAGACCAACAAAAAGATTACCCTTTTTCATGTTAGGGGATCATATAACTGTTTCAAATAATAAATGGGTAAGATACGGATTTTTGTCTGGGAAATACAGGGATTGCTGGAAAATACTGTAAAAATAAATATTTCATCAGTAAAATGTTGCAAAATGTTTAGGAGAATGAAGAAAAGGCAAGGTCAACCACCTACATGTAGTAATGGTTGATTAGTAGAAGAAACTGGTGTACTAGAATTGAATTTTATTTTAATCTGTGAAGTGTAAACCAGTATTTATTGTCTAACAGACAATTCATGTCCTAGCAAACCAACAAGTTATAGAAACTATCAACTTCAAACATTTGAAGTCTAATCAGAAGATAAGATTTAGTCACTTTCACAGTACATGTATTGGTAAAAAACAATAGAAAATAAAGGAATGGGACCCAGTTATCTGATACATCATTGTTGTTAATTTTTTTTAGAAAAACAAGAAAAAAAAAGTGAAGCTTGAAATAGAAAAATTATGAGGTCATAACATTTGGCCTACTACTCATCGATCACCTTTAATTGGTTACGTCGTATCTCAGAAGATATTCATTGGTTTTTCCTTAATTTTGTCTCACTTGTGCAGAAAATACAGCAGATTAACAATATGCACGCAAATCTCGGCAACAAATGCATGTGACATTTTTAACTGCGCGCCTGTGTTGGCTCATTGTTAAAACCGACCACCCATCCTCTGCAATGATTTGATTCTAAGTATGTATTTATCATTTTCATTTTCAGAGATTTGTGAAAAATAAAGTCTGTTATTTCATCCTTATTTCTTGTGGACTAAGGTTACAATTATTTTCTGCGATAGGAGAAACTGTTTTAGGTCCAACCATATCTTCTGAACTTATTGACAGATACTGTAATCTACGTGCGGATGTTTTGTAAAATATACATGTAAGATATGTTTGAAATTGTTATGAAATTCATGTCCACTTATGTGGAGTCTTCTGGACACTTTGGTGTGAATTTCTCACCTAATATTTGGAACTCTGTAAGTACATGTAGGTTAGAAATTTGGTGGGAGAGTAATTCCTGAAGTAGGAATAAGGATATAATATCTTTGTGACAGTATTCTACCTACATTTTCTACTTCATACTTGTACAGCTGACATGATGACTAATGATGATGTACCACCTCCCCCTCCTCCTTCTCGTTCTTCATCGTGGTCTACTCCTCCATCTCCATCTGCTAGTAATTCCTTATCATCCACTGCATCTATTCATCAGCCTGCTCAGTCACCTGCCTCACTTTCTGATCTTTCTACCCATACTTCTACAGCTGACATGATGACTAATGATGATGTACCACCTCCCCCTCCTCCTTCTCGTTCTTCATCGTGGTCTACTCCTCCATCTCCATCTGCTAGTAATTCCTTATCATCCACTGCATCTATTCATCAGCCTGCTCAGTCACCTGCCTCACTTTCTGATCTTTCTACCCATTCTGCTTTGTCTTCCTCCTCTAACATAAGCAATGGTCCTACATGTAGCCCTCCTGCTCAAGTTCATACCTTTTCTCCTCAGACCTCTCTACCCACCCACCCTTTCACCCCTGTACATGTACATGTAAACCATCCCCCTAATGGATTATCTTTTGAATGTTTCATATTTTTCTTTCTCCACCTAGTGCTTGCTGTTTTTATAGTCGTCCTGATCATTCTGGTAATGTATTTCTGTTCTTAAAACTTAAAAAAAAAATCATGAAAACGTAAGATTTACTAATGATTATACAAAGATCAAATATACAGTAGTAAATGCAATAAGTTACAGTACCAACATTAAAATGTAAGTGCACAAGTCCCAATACCACACAAAGCAACCCACCGAAGCCCACCCCCCACCATTAAATCTTAAATTTTATCACACAGAAGCCGCGGAACATTTTTGAAAGTGGGGGGGGGGGGGGTGCTGCACGTACGTGTACAAACGAAAAAATTTCCCTTCCGGGTTATTGTACAGAGGCCTATGTGTCTACTAAAAAGAAGTGGGGGGAGGGGATGGTTCCGCAGCCCCTGTCACAATCAGGGTTGTCTACAAAGTGTATATCTGATAAGATTTACGTATTTCTCTTTTTTTCTTGTAAAATAATCTGAGGCCCTAGGCATATTCTTCTGTAATGTACAGCATTTAAAAGAATCTCACAAGATATTAGGATGACATGTGACATGCATTCTTAGTTTTTTTTTTATGTTTGTCTTTAAATTGCTTGATAAATGTATTTACAAAGTTAATAAAGGGCAACAGCAGCTTGGTGGAAATAATGACACTTCATTTTCCAATATCCTTTGCCCCTTAGAGGTAGGTTGTCATTAAAATCAGGGTTGGCGGATTTAAATGATGTTGATTTAAATCGCGATTTAAATCACCATGATTTTTTTTTAAAAATCGTTGATTTAAATCACTTCCATTGAAACATGTACAATCAATGACACATTTTTTGTTCTAGGCAGTTTTCATTCTGCAGATCAACTGAAAAACCTTGAATTAACTTTATATCACCAAAAAAAAAAATCAAATTCTTCATATCTAAACAAATTAAAAAATTGAAAAAAAGGCTACACAATATAGTACATGTACAAACTAATATAGAATCCGTTCCGGTTATTACTTGCGGGGATTGCTGATGTTTAGTATAGTGCATGAGGGGTGAATAGTCCTCCAAATGTTGATTAAGCTGTATACTCATGTATGGGTATAAAATGGTATTAAAAAAAAAAAAAAAAATCATCAACCAACTATTGAGCTTTCCATCTCTGTTGTAATATGTCAGCTTGGCTGAGTTGTTGGTTGTATTTTTGGTGTTTCACTCAACATTGAGGGTTTATGTGTATGCCTAGTTTTGTTGGAAAAAAGTGTCGGTCATTTATGAATAAATCCTAGCTTGGCTGGAGAGATGCGATTGACTTTATGCTGATCTATCCAGGATTGGACTGATCCATTCCCTCCTTTTCTTTGTTGAATGATCTGCCTTGAAATGTCTTCGGAAATGGATTCTTGCACCTGAGTTTGTGCATTCTTTGAATTTGGTGATTCATGTCTTTCTGACTTATAATGTGCCTTTTCCATGGAAGGAAGAAAAGACTTAAACGTTCCGGGTTTGTCACCTCTTGGACTTGGTGGTGTAGGGGTGTGATGAGTTTCGACAGAAGATTACTGAGGAGAAACACCTCTAAAATTCTCTGATCAGCCCTTCCACTTACCCTCGGCACTTCTCATGCTTTCTCTCCAGTGCATTATGAAAAAGAATGTTATTATTTAATATGACCTGTTCTCCATTTTATGCATCTTAAGCCTGAATTTTTGTTTCTTTTCGTCCAACTTCTTGACCTCTTGAAATTACATTACCAGGGTACCTCCTGCAATATTGACTGCAGGCAATTTTTTTTTTCTTAATTTCTTAATTACTTCATTGATAGGGCCTCAATAATGCAATTTTCCAATCACAAGAATTTAGCCTCCAAATTTTTTGGAATATATTGAACCAAGATGTTGGTTGAGACAAGTTTTTGAGGTGCGGGGGTCAGACTGTGGGATGGGTCAGATTCAATGGCGGGTTACATGTACAGGCGGGGTACGCGTGAATTGCCTTTTCATTGGTGGAATCGTCACCTGATACATTGGCCTGCTGCTCCTGTTCCATTAGGTTAGTTCGTTCGGCGGAGCCAATGATGAAGCAGAGATATTTGAGGGGTGTATCCGGCAGATGTTTTGGCCTCATTGTAACAAAATCAAAGACAGACATAAGTAGCTTGTAATGATCATGTATAGTTAATGTTGCTCATTCTCAATTTGTGTAGTTGATAAATTCCTGGTCATTATCATTCTGCCATGGTAGAGGGCACCCCCTTCTGATCTTAATCTTTTCCCTTCATCACATTCACTGTCCCTCCTGTCTTTCTTCCCAAAGAAAAGGTGAGCCATTGTTTTTTTTTTTCCTAAGGTCAGTTGTAAACTGTAGCCTCAACCAATATCTTTAGGGACATGTGCAGTATTACTCATTGTCTCAACTATACATTTACTACTTTTATCCTTTAGTTAGGAAAAAATCGTCACTTTGATCCAAGAATTCAAGCTAGTGTAATGCAAAAAAATTGTTGAATATGAAGAATCCATCTATTGCTAATTAGTGTTATGTTCTGTTGTGTTTAATGGAATTACATTTTTGAGGAACAAAACTGAATTGAACTTAGTCTTTCCTGAAACAAAAATCACTGTTTTGCCATCTTTGCTTTCTACCATTGTTTAAAAATAAATACATATATATATATATTTTTTTTTTTTAGTACTTTTTTCTTGAATTTATAGCCATTTATGTATTTATTTATTTTTGTGGGGTTAAATTTGTGTATGCATCAAGGTTATTCTATTTTTCATGTTACAATTTTATTTTCTTTTGTTTGTTTTTGAAGAATTGATGCTTCAGACCCAGATGCATGCATGGCAAGGTGGGTGAATGATGAGGCTAGGACACCCAACTGTGTGATGAAAAAAACTTGTGTTCAGTGGCAAAGTTCATCTGTGTCTCTTTGCATTGGTAGACATTGAACAAGACGTAGAGTTGAGATACGACTACGGCATGAATGATTTGCCATGGCGACAAGTAAGGACTTTGACACCATTATGTTCTTCTCCTAGCAGTGTACATGTAATACACATGTTAGCAAGATTTGTTTTACTTCAGTCCTAAATTGTGGTGAATAGTTATGTATTTCTTTACAGTAAGAACCTAACATTGATGAAATTGTATTCAGGACACCTTCTTTGGCATGACATTTAAGATAAAACGCAGAATGAATTGATAGTCTGTGTATTACTTGCCTGTCAATGTGCTCTGAATTTATCTACTTTATTTCATTGAACAGAAAACGTTTAATTGTATAAATGTATTGATAAATACCATTTTTGTCATTATTGTTATTGTTATTGTTGTCATTATCATTATTACCATTATTATCATTAGTATTATTATTATTATTATTATTATTATTATTATTGTTGCTGTTGTCATTATCATCATCATTATTATCATTATTATGATTGTAATTATTACTAGAATAGGTGCTACTTTGTTTCAAGGTTAGGACGTTAAATGGAGGTCCCGTGTAAAGGAGAGTCACCACCTTTGCACGTTAAAGATCCCACTGCACTATTCGTATAAGAGTAGGGGGAAACCCCGGTGTATGTGGTCCACCTGCACACCCCCAATCAGTGATATCGGGAGGAGAGACCTGAGGGTTACAGTGATTCTATTCGCTTCTCCCCTCCCAGGCACAGGTGACGCCAAACCATTAATAATAATAATAATAATAATAAAAGGTTAACATGCATTTGTATAGGGTTAAGTATTGTGATGGATCCAGACAGACAACCTACATGTATACATGTACACACCCTAAAAAAGTAACTAACCACTTTGTCTTTTGATCATAGCTCAAATATGGTGTGTTGTATCTAACAAATTTAAACGGAATTTGCAAGAATATTTAATTCCAAAAATTTTGACACTTCTTTTGTTAAAATCGGTTAAAGAATATTAGAACAGTGACAATGCATATGCAAATATCCCCCAAATAAAAGCTGCAGCAATCCTATTCATATGGCAGTCTCTATTCACAGAATGGATTCTGACTGTTAACTTCATCTCTTAGTTTTCGGACAATAGGGTACAAAGAAAAACACAGAGGTGGTCTGCAACATTAATGACCATCAAAACAATGTTATGTGCCAATCCAAAGTAATTCCAGATGCATGAGGTAATGGATGTCTGACAAGGAAGCGTGTCAGCACTCAAAAGGACACCTGCGTTGTCTGTCCGGCAAGATGCTATCTCTCATGACTATTGACACTGTGGACTTCCTGTAACTATTCTGAGTTTATACCTCTAGTATTCTACTATTAACACCGTGGACTTCCCATCTCTAATGGCACCTGGGCGACCCCCCCCCCCCCCTAATATTTTGCTGTTGATACCGTGGACATCCTTATGGTACATTTCAAGTATGCCCCTTTTTATGCCTCCGCCTACCTTAGGTGGTGCCGGAGGCAATATGTTTTCGAGCCATCCGTCCCATTTTCGTTCTCGCGATAACTTAAGAACCGTTGCGCAGATAAAACTTTAAAATTGGGTCATGTATGCATATTGGAGGGACAATGATGAATGATCTGATAAGATTTTGGGGTCACAAGGTCAAGGTCAAGGTCAAAGGTGTATAAATGAGAATA
Source organism: Echinometra lucunter (assembly GCA_029962745.1). Classification (NCBI taxonomy): domain Eukaryota; kingdom Metazoa; phylum Echinodermata; class Echinoidea; order Camarodonta; family Echinometridae; genus Echinometra; species Echinometra lucunter. The sequence continues at coordinate 13,465 of JAPZVO010000749.1, forward strand.
AACCATATATTTTCGATGTAGAAATGGCGGAGGCATAAAATTTCGACCGTGCGCGGTCGAGGATTCATCTAGTATACAAATAATGAATGTTTATGAGTGCAATGGACAGAATCAATTTCATTGATCCATTCAACTCGGCTGCGCCTCGTTGAATGGATCAATAATTTCATCTTTCACCGAATGAAATATTCTGTCCATTGCACGAATGAAAAAACATTCATTATTTGTTTTATATGACACCTAAAAATAGATCAAATCGCAATAAATTAATAGCGCTATACGCTAGTGCGCTGTTCACTGCAAACGCAAGCGTTTTACGTACGTAGTGTGCACGTGCCGGGCTCTCGGCCAGCGTGCAATGGAGCAAATCGTATGGATCCAAAATTGCACGGTAAATGGAGCCACTTTTGCACGATTGATGATGTCATAGTGCAATGGAACAAATGATGAATATCAAACAACCAATCAAATGACAGGGATCTATCTAGGTGTCATATAATGCTAAATATCGTCTATGAGAACAATATGGCACTGGACATGACTTCATGTATTTCTTTTTGAGGAAGAATGACATTGCTTGCTTATGTTCACCTTGGTGCAAATTTCTTATCATTGAAACTGTTTTTCGGTTATACCATAGACCCCAACAGCATTACCGGCTGAAACACCGGCAGAAGCATCAACTGCAGCTGATTTTCCAGTAGTAACACCAGCTGAGACACCAGCAGAAACACAACATGTCCCTGATCAAGCACCAGTTGAGGTTAATTTACTGCTTTTTGTTTGGTAGTTGTCTGATAATTGATACTTAACTCTTTGTACCCCAAATTAATTTTGAGGGGAAAACAATCACAATTGTTCTTTTGATATTTTCTTTAATATCTGCTTTCCTTAGCCAAGTATTGATGATGGTATTTGTTCTACAGATACCAATTAAAGTCAAAGTCCACTCCAAATGTTTCACTGTTTCAATAAAAGGAGTTAAATTTGAACAGCATTTTAAAAAAGAAATGAGCAAAATTGGTCAAAGAATGAGAAAATTACACTCATTTACATTTCCTAGTAAATTACTGCAGGCTCTGCAATTTGGCAACACTGATGACATAATATGCGAGCAGCTCTCCATTCACTTTGTACATGAAATTTCACATTTTCTCAATTTTCTTGGAAGTTACACATTTTCTAACCCTCATAGTCAATGTATGTTCAGAAGAATTGCTTTTTACATAACATACTTTGACTATGGGGTGAGAAAATGTGTAACTTCCAAGAAAATTTCCTTTTATTGAAATAGTAAAACTTCTGGAGTGGACTTTCCCTTCAAGTACACTAGCTTTTTTGTTTTGTCTTTTACATTATCTGGTACAATGATGAAGGAGAAAGCAAATTATTATGATTGTTCAATTTAATTGTACGAATGTGCACTGATGCAAAAAGAACAAACAAAGAGTGCTTCTCTGGAATGCAAATAGGAGAAAACTTGGCTCATGTATGCATATGGGAGGGAAAATGATCCAATTAGATTTTGGGGTCACAAGGTCAAAGGTCAAATGTCAAAGAGGTCATTATGTAGTACATAGAAATGGTACATTCTCGCGATAACTATACCTGTACATCTGTTTGACGGATCAACTTTAAACTTGGCTCATGTATCAAATTGGGGGGGAGGGGAATGATCTTATAAAATTTGGGGATACAAGATCAAGGTCAAGGTCAACAATGTCATTGTATAAATGAAAATAAATCAACATGAATGTTCCATATATCTCTAATCTAGCAATGGCGGAGGTATAAATTTTGACCATGTGTGGTCGAGGATTAATCTAAAGCTAAATATCTTCTATGAGAACAGTCATGACATTGGACATGGCCTGATTTATGTATTTCTTTTTGAGGAAGAATGAAATTGCTTGCTTATGTTCACCTTGGTGTAAATGTCTTATCATTGAAACTGTTTTTCGGTTATACCATAGACCCCAATAGCATTACCGGCTGAAACACCGGCAGAAGCATCAACTGCAGCACCAGCAGATGTTCCAGTAGTAACACCAGCTGAGACACCAGCAGAAACACAAGATGTCCCTGATCAAGCACCAGTTGAGGTTAATTTACTGCTTTTTGTTTGGTAGTTGTCTGATAATTGATACTTAACTCTTTGTACCTCATATTAATTTTGAGGGGAAAATGATCACAATTGTTTTTTTTATATATTTCTGCTTTCCTTAGCTCAATATTGATGAAGGTATTTGTTCTACAGATACCACTTAAGTACACTAGCCTTTTTGTTTTGTTTTTTACATTATCTAGTACAATGATTGAGAAAACTAATTATTATGATTGTTCAATTTAATTGTACGAATGTGCACTGATGCAAAAAGAACAAACAGAGTGCTTCTCTGGAATGCAAATAAGAGAAAACTTGGCTCATGGATGCATATGGGAGGGAAAATGATCCGATTAGATTTTGGGGTCTCAAGGTCAAAGTTCAAAGGTCATAGAGGCCATGATGTAGATAGAAATGGTGCATTCTCCTGATAACTATACATCTATACATACATACAGTTTGATGGATCAACTTCAGATTTGGCTCATGTATGCATATGGGAGGGACAGTGATCTGATAAGATTTGAGGGTCACAAGGTCAAAGATGCCATTGTATAAATGTCGATAAATCAACATGAATGTGCCATATATCTCTGATCTAGCAATGGCGGAGGTATAAATTTTGACCATGTGTGGTCGAGGATTAATCTAAAGCTAAATATCTTCTATGAGAACAGTCATAACATTGGACATGGCCTGATTTATGTATTTCTTTTTGAGGAAGAATGAAATTGCTTGCTTATGTTCACCTTGGTGCAAATGTCTTATCATTGAAACTGTTTTTCGGTTATACCATAGACCCCAATAGCATTACCGGCTGAAACACCGGCAGAAGCATCAACTGCAGCACCAGCTGATGTTCCAGTAGTAACACCAGCTGAGACACCAGCAGAAACACAAGATGTCCCTGATCAAGCACCAGTTGAGGTTAATTTACTGCTTTTTGTTTGGTAGTTGTCTGATAATTGATACTTAACTCTTTGTACCTCATATTAATTTTGAGGGGAAAATGATCACAATTGTTTTTTTTATATATTTCTGCTTTCCTTAGCTCAATATTGATGAAGGTATTTGTTCTACAGATACCACTTAAGTACACTAGCCTTTTTGTTTTGTTTTTTACATTATCTAGTACAATGATTGAGAAAACTAATTATTATGATTGTTCAATTTAATTGTACGAATGTGCACTGATGCAAAAAGAACAAACAGAGTGCTTCTCTGGAATGCAAATAAGAGAAAACTTGGCTCATGGATGCATATGGGAGGGAAAATGATCCGATTAGATTTTGGGGTCTCAAGGTCAAAGTTCAAAGGTCATAGAGGCCATGATGTAGATAGAAATGGTGCATTCTCCTGATAACTATACATCTATACATACATACAGTTTGATGGATCAACTTCAGATTTGGCTCATGTATGCATATGGGAGGGACAGTGATCTGATAAGATTTGAGGGTCACAAGGTCAAAGATGCCATTGTATAAATGTCGATAAATCAACATGAATGTGCCATATATCTCTGATCTAGCAATGGCGGAGGTATAAATTTTGACCATGTGTGGTCGAGGATTAATCTAAAGCTAAATATCTTCTATGAGAACAGTCATAACATTGGACATGGCCTGATTTATGTATTTCTTTTTGAGGAAGAATGAAATTGCTTGCTTATGTTCACCTTGGTGCAAATGTCTTATCATTGAAACTGTTTTTCGGTTATACCATAGACCCCAATAGCATTACCGGCTGAAACACCGGCAGAAGCATCAACTGAAGCACCAGCTGATGTTCCAGTAGTAACACCAGCTGAGACACCAGCAGAAACACAAGATGTCCCTGATCAAGCACCAGTTGAGGTTAATTTACTGCTTTTTGTTTGGTAGTTGTCTGATAATTGATACTTAACTCTTTGTACCTCATATTAATTTTGAGGGGAAAATGATCACAATTGTTTTTTTTTATATATTTCTGCTTTCCTTAGCTCAATATTGATGAAGGTATTTGTTCTACAGATACCACTTAAGTACACTAGCTTTTTTTGTTTTATTTCTTACATGATCTAGTACAATGATGGAGAAACTAATTATTATGATTGTTCAATTTAATTGTACGAATGTGCACTGATGCAAAAAGAACAAACAAAGAGTGCTTCTCTGGAATGGAAATAGGAGAAAACTTATAATTAGTGGCACCTTGGTTGTACAGCCTTAGTATTTTGCTACTGACACCTTGGAATTCCATGAATAATGGTTCATCAGGCATTCCCCCTAGTATTTGTCTATTGACACTGTGGAAATGCTAACTAATGTTAACTTACCTTTGGTGTACATCCCTAGTGTTTTATTACTGACACTGTGGACATCCTACAACTAATGGTACATTTTAGTACACCGTATGCCTCTTAGTATACAGTATATACTACTTTGACTTGCCTTAATGCCTTCCTTGCATAGGTCTGCGGGGTACTGTCAAGATGGCAGCTACTATTGAAGGCCCTCCACTTCCAATAGTCTTGAGCCAGGTGACTGGCTTGGGTTAGTGATGTTATTTCCCCTAATTTGCATCTCTCTTTGAGACAGTCCTTTCATCTCCCGGGTGGACGTCCTCTAGGTTGAGTGCCTTGAATTGAGCCTTCAAGAGTGATTTTGGGATATCTCGAATAGTCCATTCTTGTAATATGGCCAAAGTAGGTCAGGTGTCTCACATGGATTTTTTCTTGGATTGTTTTATTGATGCCAAGGGTAGCCCTGATATAGTCATTTCTTAGTCTGTCTCTTCTACTAACTCCCATGATTCTTCTAAGGCGGGACATTTCTAAAGTGTCTAAAAATCTAAAATCTGAAATTACTTCTCCCTCTTTAGTGAGTATCCTGCAGGTAACATACTACACATACACTCAAACGATGATATATATAGTAGCGGGTCACGGGTTCATCTCCACTTAGTCTTTCCCACCCCCCCCCCCCTCCCCAATCCTAAAAATGGATTGACGCCCTGCACATGGGGTGTAAAACTGTAACATCTCCTGTATTTTTCCTATGACAGCGAGGACATCCTATCAAGTGCACACTCCTATCATTTTACTATTAATTGAAAAAGTGCTAAAGGGTTTTGGTTTATTGACCATTTTGATTCTGTTTCTGCCTTTTTTCGTCAGGATCCAGCACATTCTGATAGGAGGGACAGTGCAGTCGATCCTGATTTCAGGCCGAGTGATGAGTTGAGTGACAGTGCAGACGATCCTGATTTCAGGCCGAGTGATGAGTTGAGTGACAGTGCAGACGATCCTGATTTCAGGCCCGATGATGAGTTGAGTGACAGTGCAGACGATCCTGATTTCAGGCCCAGTGAAGAGTTGAGTGACAGTGCAGATTCTGAAAAATCTGACAGCCCACTTCACCGAAGGCCCGCGAGACCGAGGGCCCGCGAGACCGAAGGCCCGCGAGACCGAAGGCCCGCAAGGCCGAAGGCCCGCGAGACCGACTTTTTTTTTTTTTTGTATCTTATTTTCCTTCATCAGGTGCTGCGTTCGAGTGGTTTAAGGCGTCTTGTTGCAGCGGCGTAACAGGTGCCTGTTATCAGAGGGGGAGGGGGACAGAGCCAAATATTTCCCAGTAACTCCGTCTAGAATTAGTGGCGTAGCTAGGATTTCATTTTAGGGGGCGGTAGTGAGCACGCGAAGCACTTAATACTGAGCGCGCGAAAGGCTCTCCCCATAAGGGGAGTTTTCCCCCTCCCCCACGAAGCACGTAAGCTCCGACGTTTTCTTCGAATTGTTCCTGTCTGCTCCTGCTCTTCTTACGTTCTCTGCCTGTTATCGGGGGGGGGGGGGGCAAAATTAATTCCCGGTTACTAAGTTTAGAACCAGTGGCGTTGCTAGGATTTCATTTTAGGGGGCGATGGTGGGCATGCGAATCGTGCGAAACACTTACTGAGCGCGCGAAACGGGCTCTTTGGGGAGGGGGGGGGGGGGGGGGGAGGGTGCAGGGAGGGGGCATTTATTTAGGAATCAAGATGTTAACATAATTGGAAGAGAACAGAGGGAGAGACAGAGAGAGTAAGAGAGAGAGAGAGGGGGAATGTCAAGAGGAACGATAGGAGAAATTGAAAGTAAAATGAGCTGTGAGAAAAGTATAGAGGAAAAGAACTAGGAAGAATATCCAATTTATTTATTTATTGTCTATCAGTGGGTGGGATGAGTGTGTGTGCGTTTATATGCAAAATAGGGTTAGAATATTTCTATTAAAAAAAAAAAAAGCTTGTAATTTGCAACAGCCCACTTCGGATGCGGCACCACTGTATTTTTGTTCATCAGTTCATTAAGAATTATGTTCTAATTGTTGCAACCTTTTTTTGTTTCACCACGGTTGTGTAGATTTCGTTAGACGATGAAGTGAGAGACGGGATGGGTTGTCCGATTTCGTAGTATCATGAAAAGCATTTTTGCAAACTATTCCAAGTCTAATAAGTTAATACTCCGGCAGAAGCTGAAATTTTATCTCAGAAAATTGATATTAAAAAAGGAATCAATATTAATGAATAGCTAAATGAATGAATGCATGAATGATGAATAAATAAATGAAGATCTATTTTATCAATTGATTACTCCCTCGTAGCAAAGGGGGCGGGGGCAGTCGCGCCCCCCCAAAAAACGCCAAGAAAGAAAGAAAAAGAAGGGGGAAATGTAAGAAGAGCAGGAGCAGACAAGGAACAATTCGAAGAAAACATCGGAGCTTCCGTGCTTCGCGGGGGAGGGGGAAAACTCTCCTTATAGGGAGCGCCTTTCGCGCGCTCAGTATTAAGTGTTTCGCAAGTGTTTCGCGTGCTCACTACCGCCCCCTAAAATGAAATCCTAGCAAAGCCACTGATTCTAGACGGAGTTACCGGGAAATATTTGGCTCTGCCCCCCTCCCCCTCTGATAACAGGCACCTGCTACGCCGCTGCAACAAGGCGCCTTAAACCACTCGACCGCGGCACCTGATGAAGGAAAACAAGATAAAAAAAAAAAAAAGTCGGTCTCGCGGGCCTTCGGTCTCGCGGGTCTTCTGCCTCGGGGGCCTTCGGTCAAGTGGGCGGACCCCCACTAAATCTTATATTTTCCCCATTGATAATCCTCCAAAACATTCAGCATGTAACGATACGAAAATAGAGGTGATGGGCACATCAAATGACAAGCCATATCACTATAAGAGTGCCTTCCCCTTTCCCCATTGATAATCCTCCAAAACATTCAGCATGTAACGATACGAAAATAGAGGTGATGGGCACATCAAATGACAAGCCATATCACTATAAGAGTGCCTTCCCCTTTTTCAAGGACACTGTGGTTATGGAGAAAGTTCCCATAATTTCTCATCAATGTCAACAGTCTTTGCTTTTCCTTTTTATTTCTGGTTGCTTCCCATTGTTGCACAGGATGTTATGTATTATCACCTTTTTCTTGTTTTTTCCTGAAGTTTTAATGTGTGACATATATCAGATCTGGCAGTGATGGAGACATCAACTTCAACTGCACACAGTCAAGAATCAAACTAGTCCTGATATGAGAATTCGATTTCAAATTACTTGGAATCCTGTTCTTGTAAGATGTTTTATTATTTATTTGTATTCCTTTGATCAGTAACCATAGGTGTCAATTTGATTTGATTTTTTCCTTGATATGTAAAAAGATATTGACTGGCAGAGGCCAGTGATGCAGATTGGCTTGATGTTTAACAGTTATTTTAACTATGGTTGTTCTCCTTAATGTACATGTATAAACATTTTATGGTGTTAGCTTGTTGCTTTTTGTCTTGCCCACCGGAGGTGAAGGCGAGACTTAGGGATCCAAATGGCATCCGTCCGTCGTCCGTTCTTGTGACATCAAACTTGGTTAGGGATGTACTTGCTATTGGCTTGTTATTCTTTTCTGTGTTTGAAATTTGTTTCAGGAATGTTTTTCAAAAACCTGTGAAATTCATATCATGATATTAGACAGTTTGAATGTGATAAAGGTTAATATGTTTGAAATATGAAAGTACACATTATAGTATAATTATGGTAGTTCTGTAATTTGACATAATTTACATGCTGTGTTCTATGTGTAAAAGCACAGCATAACTGATGTACAACCTGTCAGACCTTATACTTGGAATTATTAAAAGAGAAACCCAGAATTAAGCACTTTGATGAGAAATTTATGAAGTAAGTAACCATCAAACTCATATCATTTGAAATTAAAACTTTTTAGGACCAGGCATGCATCGCTGGACAACATTGTCCTGAATACATTATGCAAAATTTCAGTAATTTCACCTTTATTATACAAGCATTACACAAAGGATCATTCAAGATGAAAGACATGATAATACAAACGAATCTTGGCAGCTGTCTGTTTGTTACTTTGTGCAGTGAAAGTGGATGAACTACTTGTTTGCATCATTTTTATTTTAGAACACTGGTGTCCAGTAATGCATGGTCCTGGAAACATAATGAAGATGTCTTTGGGATTCTAATAAGTTGTACGTTCAAGTGATATGAGTTTAATGGTCATTAATTTGATATTTTCCTCATTAAAAATGATTCGAGTTTGGTAAAATTTTTACGTCAGAAAGGAAGGAATATGATATGCATCAGGGAGACATTCCATTCCGCTTGAACTGAACTTTTACATGCCTTGTGAGGCACATAATTATTAGCTCTTATAACTCTTCGAGCTCGATCAAGTGACTTTTTTCATTGAGTCATAGTAAAACCATTGGTCATTTAAGATGATTATGAAATTACTCATCACTCCGCTTGTATAGCGTTTGTTTATACATTATACAGAGAAATTTGAATTCATGCTAATCATGTATAGGATTATAAAATCTTACCAGCTTTTTCAAATGAATGTGTAAAAGAATATAAATAAATAAGTCATCCATGAAAAAAACTCGCAATTTTTTTTTTTTCAAATTCTGTTTTATTTTACACATATCCCAGCAAGAGTCCAAAGACTCAAAATCTGAGTTTACAATCTTCAACATTGTAAAAACAGCAATATTCAAAGACATATACAAGGAAAACTTGTAAAACAGGGATAAATAACTATATCAAATTATTGAAATGACATTAAAAGAATTTAAAATGGTAACTGAAATGAAGCAACAACAACAACAAAACCAATCAGGCATGTTCATGAATATAGGAAAGAGGGAAAGAGAGAGGGAGAAGAGAAAGTGAGTGGAAGAATAAAAGCACATGAGATACATGGAATGAAAATCATCATTAATGTAAATAGTGCAAAATGTTGAAATACCTCCAGCTGCATGGTGACTGTTTTTACAAGTACAATGATATCAAAGTTTAAGGGGAAAAATCTTATGTTGCTCATAAGGGAGCCTGGTGAAAATCCTTGAATACATGTATCATAGATTACAGTAAGAATGGCATAACGAAGTGTTTGACCAATGTTGCATTAGAAATAATCACCCAAAGACAGAAAGAAAATAGTATAGCAAGAGAAAGGAGGATAAAGAGAGAGATAGGGAAGAGAAAAAATAAAGCGATGGAGAAAGGGGAGGGAAGGTGAGAGGAGGAGAGCCCAGAGAGGGAGAAGAGGTGAGTGTAAATAAAAGGACATGAGATAAATTGGAATGACAATCATCATGACAGTAAACATTAAAAAAATCTGAAATGCTGAAACACCTACTGGATTCAGTTGAAAGCCCCTGGATACATGCATCATTGGTTACAGCAAGAATGGCATATACCAGTGGCGGCGATTTCATGTCGCGAGTGGGGAGGGGGGGGGGGGGGGACGGAAACCTGCAAGGCCTCCGCCGAAAACATGTTTTCGAAAAGTGAGAGGGGATAATTAATATTATCACTATGAACATGACGGACAAAGAAAGCGGACAAAATTCTACCCTTCACAATGGTTCTGGTAGTCATCCCTTCCCTGCTATTATGTTTAATCATGTAGTTCCATGTGAATATGCATGTTACACCTGTTCCACATATTTCAGACAATAGTAGTGAAGGGATGTTCTTTTGACTACCAGAACCATTGTGAAGGGTAGAATGAGGGGTTGTTTATTTTGTCCGCTTTCTTTGTCCGTCATTTTCATAGTGTATGCGAGCAAGCGAAGCAAGCGAGCTAAAAATTTAAAAAGTTGAAATAAAAGCTAAAACGATGTCCATGGTGCCAATAGCAGAATACTAGGAATGTAAACTCACTGCTTAGTTAGGATGTCCACGATGTCAATACAATACTGGGTATGTACACCCAGTGTATTCATGGGATGTTCAAGATGTCACTAGATAAATACTAGGGATGTATCTTCAATAATGCCCATGATATTTAGTAGTGAAATAGTAGGGATGTACACCCAATGTACCATTAGTTAGGATTTCCACGATGTCAGTGGGAAAATACTACAGGGTGTACACTCAATGTGCAACTAGATACAGGGTGTCCAAATGTCAATGGTAATATAGGGCTTTACACCAAATGAACCATTACTCCGGATGTCCTCGGTGTCCAAGTAACATACTGGGTTGTGCACCCAATGTGCCATATGTCCACATAATCAATAGTAAAAAAAAATACTAGGAGATAATCAATTACTCAATGTGACATTAGTTTGGTACTGGGGATGTACACTCAGACATTAGTTATAGGATGTCCACGGTGTCAATTGTAATGGATGAACATCCTGTGTGCCATCTATCAAGCGATATGCACAATATCTACAATAAAATAGGGCCTACTGGCAGTGGCGTAACAGCCGGGGGGAGGAGGGCAGAGTGCCCCCTGAAGGATTTCGGCGGGAAAATCCACCAAATCACCGGGAAAAAATGAAAAGGAGGGAAAGGAAGTAAAAGGAAGGGAAAAGGAAGGAAAAGAAAGAAGAAAGGAAAAGAAAGAAGGAGAAATAGAAAGGAAGCAGAACGGGAAAGAAAAAAGGAAAAAGGGGAAAAAGAAGAGAGAGAGAGGGAAAAGAGGGAAAGGGGGAAAGAGAAGAAAGCAAAGGGAAACAAAAGAAATGAGAGAAATTTAGTACCAAAACCCCGGAGTTTCCGGGTGCTCCACAGCTCCCTGGACCCCTGCAGTGTCTTTCCCTGTAGACCCCCATGGGCCCTAAGCTATAGAACCCTGGGACGCACCCGCTAAAGACTTCGCAACAAGCAACTCGCAGTGCGGGCTCACCTCCGCATATTCTATTTCTAGACTTAGTTACCGGAAAATTTTCGGCTCTTCCCCCCCCCCCCCTCCCCCAATAATAGGCAGAGAATATAAGAGACCGGGAACAGACAATGAAAAATTCAAAGAAACGTCAGAGCTTCTGCAGACCATCCCTGCACCCTCCCCTAGCATGCCTAGAGAGCGCGCTTTGCACTATCATCCTCCTAAAAGGAACGATGTCAATACAATACTAGGGATGTACACCCAGTGTAGTTATGGGATGTTCAAGATGTCACTAGATAAATACTAGGGATGTATCTTCAATAATTCCCATGATATTTAGTAGTGAAATAGTAGGGATGGACACGGTCCAATGTACCATTAGTTAGGATTTCCACGATGTCAGTGGGAAAATACTACAGGGTGTACACTCAATGTGCAACTAGATACAGGTGTCCAAATGTCAATGGTAATATAGGGCTTTACACCAAATGAACCATTACTCCGGATGTCCTCGGTGTCCAAGTAACATACTGGGTTGTGCACCCAATGTGCCATATGTCCACATAATCAATAGTAAAAAAAAAAAATACTAGGAGATAATCAATTACTCAATGTGACATTAGTTTGGTACTGGGGATGTACACTCAGCCGTTAGTTATAGGATGTCCACGGTGTCAATAGTAGATTGTAATGGATGAACATCCCGTGTGCCATCTATCAAACGATATGCACAATATCTATAATAAAATAGGGCCTACTGGCAGTGGCGTAACAGCCGGGGGAGGGGGGCAGAGTGCCCCCTGAAGGATTTCGGCGGGAAAATCCACCAAATCACCGGGAAAAAATGAAAAGGAGGGAAAGGAAGTAAAAGGAAGGGAAAAGGAAGGAAAAGAAAGAAGAAAGGAAAAGAAAAAAGGAAAAAGGGGAAAAAGAAGAGAGAGAGAGGGAAAAGAGGGAAAGGGGGAAAGAGAAGAAAGCAAAGGGAAACAAAAGAAATGAGAGAAATTTAGTACCAAAACCCCGGAGTTTCCGGGTGCTCCACAGCTCCCTGGACCCCTGCAGTGTCTTTCCCTGTAGACCCCCATGGGCCCTAAGCTATAGAACCCTGGGACGCACCCGCTAAAGACTTCGCAACAAGCAACTCGCAGTGCGGGCTCACCTCCGCATATTCTATTTCTAGACTTAGTTACCGGGAAATTTTCGGCTCTGCCCCCCCCCCCACCCCCCAATAATAGGCAGAGAATGTAAGAGACCGGGAACAGACAATGAAAAATTCAAAGAAACGTCAGAGCTTCCGCAGACCATCCCTGCACCCTCCCCTAGCATGCCTAGAGAGCGCGCTTTGCACTATCATCCTCCTAAAAGGAACGATGTCAATACAATACTAGGGATGTACACCCAGTGTAGTTATGGGATGTTCAAGATGTCACTAGATAAATACTAGGGATGTATCTTCAATAATGCCCATGATATTTAGTAGTGTACACCCGATGTACCATTAGTTAGGATTTCCACGATGTCAGTGGGGAAATACTACAGGGTGTACACTCAATGTGCAACTAGATACAGGTGTCCAATTGTCAATGGTAATATAGGGCTTTACACCAAATGAACCATTACTCCGGATGTCCTCGGTGTCCAAGTAACATACTGGGTTGTGCACCCAATGTGCCATATGTCCACATAATCAATAGTAAAAAAAAAAAATATTAGGAGATAATGAATTACTCAATGTGACATTAGTTTGGTACTGGGGATGTACACTCAGCCGTTAGTTATAGGATGTCCACGGTGTCAATAGTAGATTGTAATGGATGAACATCCCGTGTGCCATCTATCAAACGATATGCACAATATCTATAATAAAATAGGGCCTACTGGCAGTAGCGTAACAGCCGGGGGGAGGGGGGCAGAGTGCCCCCTGAAGGATTTCGGCGATAAAATCCACCAAATCACCGGGAAAAAATGAAAAGGAGGGAAAGGAAGTAAAAGGAAGGGAAAAGGAAGGAAAAGAAAGAAGAAAGGAAAAGAAAGAAGGAGAAAGGGAAAGAAAGAAGGAGAAATAGAAAGGAAGCAGAACGGGAAAGAAAAAAGGAAAAAGGGGAAAAAGAAGAGAGAGAGAGAGGGAAAAGAGGGAAAGGGGGAAAGAGAAGAAAGCAAAGGGAAACAAAAGAAATGAGAGAA
>JAPZVO010000075.1:0-108355 GCA_029962745.1 Echinometra lucunter
TGGTACTCCGTCATCGGTTTTTTTTTGGTTGTAGAACTGATTTCCAGTATTCATATGGGGCGTCTGAAATTAATATTGAATGAAAATGACATACATCACATATTCAAGAAAAGTAGTATATCAAGAAAATAATTATATAGTATGAAAGGTAACATTTGACTTTAAACGTGAGCCCCCAAAGAGGATCTTGTTTGTTCGTTGCGCGATTTCTTTTTTCTGGTAAAAGGAGACACCTGAAAAGGCCGAGGATATTTCCTTTTTTTTCGGGGGGGGGGGGGGGGGGCGGTGTTGCTTGTCAGCGAAATTATCGTTTAAAAAGGAGGAAGCCGTCGGGAAATTTCGAATGTGTCCCCTACACCTTTCAAAGCAGATTTCTACCCATGCAATAAGGCATTGTGCTGGCTTCATGTAAAAGAATAAAGAGAAAAGAGAACCTTGTTACTACCAGGTCTCATGGAATTATCGCTTTTCTTGTTGACCGTAGCGTATAATGCGGAGATGTCCATTGTGTCTTCCTGAAAAAAAGGAAGAGATACCGACCACAATCAGCAATTATGAAAGTAATGCTACAGAATTGATGTATTGTTCTTTTGTAAAAAAAAAACAACAAAAAACCAAGATATATTGAGGCATAGATCTAGACGAGTGCTATCTATACAGTTTCCCCTTCTTTATCGTAGAAAGGGGAATGATAGGTTAGATAGCATTAGCATGACTAGCTTACCGTAGAATGTGGTACTTGTGTTCGACCTTCTTCACTCCTTTTCTTAGATTTGGTTACCACAGCGTATTCAACCTTGCAGGAAAGGAACAAAATCATGGTGGTCGAAAATCAACAAAATTCGGCTATGTTGTACAATGTAGTAATGGCAAATATTATATTGGCAGCCAGTGCATTTTTTATTTGTTTTTGTTTTGTTTTTAGGGGGCTGGGGTTATAGTCAAACATATTTTCGATAATGCACTAGGCGTGGACTGCATATAATCAAAAAGCAAAATTAATATCTCTTGAAACCGGGCATCATTTTTCAAATTTCTGAATTGAACTGCGGACAACCCCCTTTTATGAATGAAACCTTCACAACATCTTACATTTCTTCATTCTTCTTGGCTAATGTAAATTAAATTGTACAGAATACGTTACCATTCCAGAAGTTGTAACCTTATGTATATGTGGAACTACGTCATCGGTTTTGGTTTGCTTGTAGAAGTGAAGGTCTAAGCCTATACGCGTATGGGGTTTCTGGAATATCAAATAAAAGAAAATTAATATATCTATAATAAAAGAGATACTTCTTTTAAGAGGCAATTTTGAATGGAAAAAAATATCTCGGAACGTTCAAAAGCTTTTCATTTTCAAATGATAAAGGGGCACTGATGCCGATTCAATTTGTTCCCTATGTATTGTACAGCATAAATGAACAAGGTTTTAAAACAACAAGGAAAGTACTTTGGTACTTTGGTACTGTCAGGCCTCATAGAAGTATCGCGCTTCTTGTTGACCATGGCTTATAATGCTGATATGTCCATTGTGTCTTCCAGGGGGGAAAAAAAGAAAGGTACTATGATAGGTGATGATGAGTACTTTTGTTTTCAAAATGATGTTGGAAGTAATTCTAAAAATGAATGGTATATTCTGCTTTGAAGATATTGAGACATAGCTAGCGTAATTGTTTCAAGTTTCTTCTCTTGTGAGGGAACTCCTAAGAGTAAACAACCTCTAGCACTTTCTTTTCGCTTTGAATATCTTCCTACTTCAGTAGCCTTTTATTGTTAGGGTAAAATGAAGAATGAATAACTGATTTTTGTGAATTTGACGGGATAAAAGTGTCGATAACCTTTCCCCCTTGGCCGATCTTTCCTTTTGTTTTATTCCTTTTCTCGACGGTAGCATAGACAACTGTCGGGTCCAGTGGTCCTTCCTGAAAAATAACAAAAAACAGACGAATATCTATTATTTTTATATCTGAAAACAATATGAATCTCTGGTTTTGCTTCCCATTTTCCTGCAAAATTGTTTCATATTCACGTAGCAAATCAGCACAATCATAAAAAGCATAGACCTAAGGAGTGTCCGGTCAAAGTAACCATGGTAACAACTTATAATGCAGCACAATTACAATCTGAAAACGCTCTTCGCCACTTAAAATTAATATTTCTATGCTTTTCTTAGTAGGCCTATACTACACTTGTGACCTTAAGCCCCCATTACACTATCACGATCTGGATGCCGATCTCCCCCGATCTATGAAGTCGGCGGAGAGTGGAGAGCGGAGAGTGTACATGGGTCGTTTTTAATGGGTAGCATCGTGGCGGCAGCGTTGTGAGAACACAGCAGAATCGGGTGGTTGTTCAGTTCGGCAGGTAATTTTGAACATGTTCAAAACTTCATTCCAATCTTCCGGATCAAAATTCATCGTAAAGCGAGCGGAAAGAGCGTAACTATAGCGTAAACACAGCTGAATGATCGTAGTAAGGTCTTTATATCAGCGCTGTGACAGCGGCATTAGAACGGGACGTAAACTGGACGCCATTGTGGTCTCGCTGCTGCCCAACTCTACCCCGACCTAATGACAACTTTCCCAATTACGTTGCGCTCCCCTCTCTTACCGTAATTAAAGGCCCCATTCCACTACCACGATCTTGATGCCAATCTCTCCTCATCTACATGTATAAAATCGGAGGAGAGGGGCAAAAGCGTACAAGGGTCGTTTTTAATCGGTAGCATCGTGGCGGCAGCGTTGTGGGAACGCAGAAGAATCGGGTAGTTGTTCAGATCGGTAAGAAATTTTGAACATGTTCAAAACTTCATCCCGATCTTCCCCATCAAAACTCATCGTAAAGCGAGGGAAAGAACGTAACTACAGCGTAAATACGGCGGAGTGAGCGTTTTTCTCAGCGTTGTGACAGCGGCACCAGAACGGTACGTAATCTAGACGCCGCTGTGGTCCCGCTGCTGCCCCGCTCTATCCCGATCTAATGACGACTTTCCGCTATTACTACGCGCTCCCCTCTCTTACTATGATTTTTTTGGTGTGTGTGGATTTTGTGGATTTCTCTTTTCCAATACCATTTTTTTTTTCTTTTAATACGCTATGTCAAGCAGACATTTAATTTGTTTTGACGTTAATTAGAGGAAAAAACGTTGTATGTTTGTTTATTTACGATATTTCTGCTAAAAAGAAGAAGAAAAATTATGTCTTTTGTTATATTTGAAATAAAACCTTGAATATGATTAAGGCGGGGTCCTACAGCGCTCTCAATAGGTTTCGTTCCCGCTTTAACTACGCCGATTTACGCTATTTCCGTTTTAGTTACGCTGTCCCTGCGCTTATTCAGACTTATACAAGCTCGCGATGCCCCTCTCGCCGATAGATCACATCGGCTGAATCATTCACGATTTCCGTTGCTGTCTTCAGAAAAAAAAACTCATTCATACCAAGAGAAATCGCTGAGTGTTGGGTCCAGATCGGCCAATTTTTACCCGATCCTCCTCGACCTGAAAAAAATGCCAAATCGTAACGCGGGTTCCTACAACGCTCTCTACACGTTTCGTTCCCGCTATAACTACGCCTTTTCAACTCTATCTACGGCCGCTTCCGTTTTAGTTACGCTTTTCCTGCGCGTATACAAGCTCGTGATGCCCCTGTCGCCGCTAGATCACATCGGCTGAATCATTCACGATTTCAGTCGCCGTCCAAAAAAACAAAAACCATTCGTGCCAAGAGAAAATCGTTGAGCATTGGATCCAGATCGGTCAATTTTTACTTTATCAATGCTCCATTTGGAAACAACAGGCATTGATCAAATATTTAGACCATGTTCGACGCATCTGTATTATCAATACCTTTTTTGAATATGTCTTAGGTTTAGAATAGGATTCCCCAGACGCTCCTAAGCTTTCCTCCATTACTCTTGCTGAGGAAGCTTCTTCCAGAGCCTCGTCGGAAAGAGGGACAAGTGTCTGCTTTGGGGCTTCAGGGGCAGGTGTGTGTATAGCAGTTTGGGCCCGGAAAATAGGAGGCGGCTCTTCTGCAAATGACTGGTCAACAGGGGTCAGCGTCATAGCTCTGACATCTGCGGTCGGTGTTCTTTCTCCTGTGCCCAGAAAATACAAGGATATTATATCAGAATTGTGATTCAGTTACTGGGGTAGTAATAAATACGTAGAGTGTTTGACACTTTAATACAGGTAACCAGGAAAGCGTATAACATGATAGTGAAGTATATAAACTTGACTCAGACATTTCACACTGAACTTGGAAATGGGATGGGTGTTAACAGGTTAAATAAATTATATCTTTTTAGAAGAACAGGGGCTAGAGGCAATCTGCATTTTTACAGTTTAATATACAGGAAAGTTACCCAGTATGTTAAACAGTGAGTATACTTACTGCTTTGATCCTTTGTGTTTCGTAGTACGATGGTTTTAATTGTTATAACTGAGAATGCTATAAGCAAAGCAACTCCAGCGGAACAAAGGACAATCTTGAATAAAACATCTAAATTGATATAAGGAATAAATTAGAGAAAAACTAAAGCATGTGTGTTACAACTACTTTTTGCGATGTTCTGTATGGTACACATAGGATATACAAATTCTTTTAAATGGAGAGACATCAATAGTTGACAAATTTTAAAAAGAACATTTTGTGTAAACGATCATACATAAATTGCCTACATAATCAGTAAGCCTCAAAAACCTCCAACTTGAATATAAATTTAGCTAGAAAATGACCGGAAATTATACTTCACCGTTCATACTTTTCATACAACCTTACACAACATAATAGACTGAGCGGTAATGATTTCTTATGTGATTCGATTCGATATCTGATAGACATATCATGTGCATGAAAAATGTATGCTATAATACAATGATAAATTACCAAAATGGCAATCTTTATCGTTCAATATTATCACGCTTAAGAGGAGAACTGGGTAGTTACGTAGTAGTCCAACACCCATGTTTTTTTTTTCACATCCAGCGGCGTAACAGGTGCCTGTTATCGGGGGGGGGGCAGAGCCTAAAATTTCCCGTTAACGATCAGTCTAGAATCAGTGGTTAGCGAGGATTTCATTTTAGGGGGCGGTATGAGCATGCGAAGCGTGCGAATCATTTAATGAGCGTGCTCCCTATAGGGGAAGGGGGAGTTTCTCCCCCCACCCTCCCACGCGAACGCGGAAGCTCCGACGTTTCTTTGAATTGTTCCTCTTCTGCTCCCGCTTTTCTCCACGTTCTCTACCTGTTATCGGGGGGGGGGGGGGCAGAGCCAAAAATTTCCCAGTAACTAAGTCCAGAATCAGTGGCGTAGCTATGATTTCATTTTAGGGGCGGTAGTGAGCATACGAAGCGTGCGAATTACTTAATGAGCGCCCAAAGCTCACTCCCTAGGGGGGGGGGGGGGTGCAGAGAGGGGAAGTTTCCTTCCTCCCGCACGAAGCGCGGTAGCTCCGACGTTTCTTTAAATTGTTTCTTTTCTGCTCCCACTCTTCTTACGTTCTCTGCCTGTTACTAGGAGGGGGGGGGGGGGGGGCAGAGCCAAAATCTTCCCGGTAACAAATGCGGGGGTGAGCCTGCACCGCGAGTATCTTGTCTCGAAGCCCGTTGCGGGTGGTGCCCAGGGGCCCGCCTTAGGGCCTCTGATGGGGATCCAGAGGGAAAGCCCCGGTGGGGCCCAGGGAATGGAGCCCCCGGAAGCTTCGGGGTTTGGGTACTATTCTCCCTCCTGTCTTGTTTCCCTTTTCTTTCTTCCCTTTCCTTTCCCTCTCTAATCTTCTTTCTCCCTTTTCTTCTTCTTTCTCTCCCTTTCTCCCTTCCTTTTTCTTCCTTTCCCTTCCTTTCATTTTTCCCGGTAGTTTGGTGGATTTTCCCGCTGAAATCCTTCGGGGGGGGGGGCACTCTGCCCCCTGCCCCCGGCTGTTACGCCACTGTTCACATCATGGAAATTTATAGGATGGTTTTTCCGTCAAATAATAGAATGAATAATGTTGATGATAATAGTAATAATGATGATGCTGATAATACTACTACTACTAATGATGATGATAATGATAATAATAATAATAATAATAATAATAATAATAATAATAATAATCCTCATAATAATAGTAATATTAATAAATGGACATGAAATCCACCCTTTCATATTCAAATTTGGTTATTTCAAGATTTTTTTTTTATGATATGTTTTGTTAATGTATTGTGAACAGAATATTCAAATACATATCTAAAAGATGATTTTAGAAAATTGGTCAGATTAACTTCTATTTTTTCTTCATTGCTGATTACGTAAATCCCTAAATATATGCTTATTTATCATGTTTATTTCATTATGTCATTTTTTGGTTTACACTGAATTATCGAGATTTAGTCAATAAAGTGTATATCTTAAATTTCACGAACAATTGTTTTTGTCCCTCGCTGATGATGATGAAACCGGTGGTTCACTGGATGTTTCGACGGTGGACTGCACTACTTCTGTAGATGGTAGAGAGGTCCAGGACGTAATACCTAATATTTAGAGCAACAACGACCAGAAAACCCCCATAATATAATTACAATTAATATTTTTTTCAGAATTTCAATTGAGCTAACCTAATCCCGAAATTATGTTTTCTTTCGAAGTGCTTTTGAAAGCACAATATTTCCATCGTGATCTCTTGTTATGAATTATTATTTTGTTAAAATTGACATGCCAACGCATGCAAACCTGATTCTTTTTTTTTTTTAGCTCTCTTGTCATGGTAGTATGTCCATGCTGCTGTACGGCTACTGTTCCAGCTTCTTTTATCTCTCCTTCATTATAAAAGTAAATGAATCAAAAATCAGCTGATTCATACCATATTTTAGTGAATAATGCGACTTTATAGTCCTACAAAAGCGATCTCCTCACTAATAAGAATGAAACTTCTACAAAGTCCATGCCAACACAAAAGTGGAGGAGGGTCATTTTCAAGAAGGAAATATAAGATAATACTCACCTTCTATGGTCAGGTTAACTGATGTCTGTAGTGGTTCAGTGCCACTGTCATTAGATATGCAAGTTATTATCTTTCCATGATCATCGTTTTTTGCTTTGAATGATAATGTCGTCGATGGCACAACAAGACGTCGATCATGCTCATCCTCGATTTCATCGTCAGTCTCATTAACGACCTGCAGACCTCGAGGGATGATCCAGTTCAGATGGATGGTTGGTTTGACTGATGTGCTGGTTTCACATCGTATACTATGATGGCTCACGGTGTCAACTTTTAAGGGCTTGATTAGAATTGTATTCTTCTTACGGTCTGAAACTATTAGTTTTTGGGGTGTAACTGTTGATGCAGTAACGATAGATCATTGAAAACTATAAATCATAGATTTTTACTTGTCATTTCAAAGGATGACGACATTAATTTTTGATAATTTTGAAATTAATGACGGACGTAAATTGGCGGACAAGACCCTGTCACAATATAGCGTGTGGGTGATGTATAATACGAAACTAATAATATAGGGTTCCCTATTTATTTATTTATTTATTTATTTAGTATTTTTTATACAGGGTAGCCCCATCAGTAGACAAGTACAGTTATACTTGGGGGCCCTGTAAAACATAAAACAACACAACAATGCATACATACAATAAAACAAGTTAAACTAGATGGCATTTCAGGAAAATAAACTAACAAAATAGAATCATTATTACATTGTTCTTTCCATAATATGTATGTAAGTATGATAAGAGAGGGAAGACAGGGGAGGATATAGAAAAAAGGAAGAGATAAAGGGAGAAAGGAAAGGGAAGGACAGGGAGAAAGAAGCAGAAAGAGAGAGAAGAGAGATCAGAATGTGAAAAAACTTGAGTGGAGAGAAGAAATATACCAAGAACAGACATATTATGTAAAAAATGTCTGGTTTTCAAAGAAAAACAGTAACAATCAAATTATAAGACCTATTAGCAGAAAGTAAAAATGGTTAACGACCTGGTTTAACCTTCCATTTAAAGACCCACATTATGACACGTGACAAGTTAGAATTAACAGGGTAAAACATGGTGAATTTGCTTGTCAAATGACAAAAATTGAAACAAAACAAAATTGAAACTGAATGAAGAGGCGATAAAATTGAGCGGGAAACTCTACACATACCAACTTAAAGTTTTCAGAGCCATTTTTGCAACGTATATTAGGACAATTCAAATTTAACTATTTTTGCCCAGCCGTGTCGTACGGCAATCCAAATTCATGTTAGTATCTTTTTCGTTTTAAGAATCATCTTGGAAGCATTTAAATTCACATTTTTCTCATCCAAATTCATCATTTATGCACGCAATTCATAAACCTTCATAAACCTTCATTCATCCCATGATCACGTAATGACTCATCCACATCACAAAGCATTTCGGCCATGTCGAATCCCAAATCCAACAAACAAAAAGCGTGTGGGGGGGGGGGGGGGTGAAAACGATTTTCATGAATTTGTGTAGACAGTTATTATGCAGTATAGGTTGTACTAGTTATAGGTCATAATTCAGTAGCACCCGACTTGGTGGAAAGCTGCCTCTTTGGAAATACCCCTTGGTTTCTCAAGAGAATCTTCTTGTGATGGCGAAATGAAGGATGATTTTACAAAAGAGGGCGATGGGTGCATAATGCAGAGCATTTGCCATGTTTGCTATAGTGGATGAACACCTTAATGGTGTTAAATTCCCCATGAGAGCTGCTCTCATACTACCGTGTGTTGTTCTTTATAAGAGGCGGTTGATAACCATCCATGGCCTGGGAAGTGAAATATTTCTGTACTTCGGGTACGAAATAAAAAGTCCACATCATTTTACTAACCAATGTGTACTGAAAGCGTCTGAAATCAAAATTTGTCGTATCTAACAAATGCAATATTTGGAGATAATTTATTTTTAGAAAGGAGTAATTTCAGGCACTATAAAGAAAGGACTTACCGCTAACAATAAGTGATATGTTGCACAGTCTGTAGTCGTTAGAGGTTTCGATTTCACAGGTATATTCGTCTTCATTATCAAGGGAAACATTTGATATCTTCAAAATACTCGAATAATTGGTTGTTTTATTCAGTTCGTGCTGATAATATGACATAGTCTGGCACTGCTCTTGTATGCATGTAACAAATTTGCTACCAGCATTGTTTTTCCAAGTAATCTTATCCAATGATTTTGATGTTACAGGCCCCGTGCAGATGAGTTCCACATCCACGCCAGCTCTAGACGTCTTATTTGCATAAACAGGAGGCAATGAAACTGTAAAACATAAGAAAAGATAACCTTAAGATAACAAGATAAGTGATTCCCATCCCCCTCTCCCTTTTTCCCTTTTGTAAACCTGAATATCTGATTTTAGTTGAAAGTTTATTATTCATCGTAATGTTGGAAGGGGGCGCATTAAAAATGTTCTGAGAAGATAGAAATCAAAGGTGAATGGGCTTCTCCAAGGCCTTTGACACGATCAGCCATGAAATACTCTTATATAAACTTTCTCATTATGGAATTCGTGGAAGGGCCTTGGAGTGGTTCAGAAGCTATCTTACAAACAGGATTCAATTTGTGGATATTAACAATTTCAATTCAGACAAACAACCTATTACTTGTGGTGTACCTCAGGGTTCCCTCTTGGGTCCTCTCCTGTTTATTTTATACATCAATGACTTTCAAAACTCATCCTCTGTACTCTCTTTTCTTCTCTTTGCAGATGACACAAGTATATTTCTTACACATAATAATCCTCAAACCCTTCTTGATAAATTAAATACTGAATTGCGATCTGTGTGTGATTGTGTACAAGCAAATAAGTTGTCTCTTAATTTCAAGAAAACAAACTATATGGTTTTTAGTAATACATTGCATACTCTCCCAGGTCAAGTATTAATGAACGGTAGTGAGTTAAAACAAATAGATTCTACCAAATTTCTTGGTCTTAATATTGATCGTAAACTATCGTGGAAAGTCCACATCGACTACTTATGTAAGTTGCTTTCAAGAAATATTGGAGTTATCAATAAACTAAAATATCATCTTCCTCATCATATTTTAAAAACATTATATTCTACTTTGTTATTACCATATTTAAGCTATGGAATACTAGTCTGGGGAAATTCTTCTAAGACAAAAATTGAATCTATATACAAAATACAAAAAAGAGCCGTAAGGATAATTTCCTCTGCCGATTTTCTGGCACATACAGATCCATTATTTCATGCCAACGGTTTCTTGAAAGTAACTGACTTGTTCCATTATTTTGTAGGAATATTTATGTATCAACTAAATAAAGGCGAGTTACAGAATGTTTTCACCCACATGTTTGTTAGAAACAATGAAATTCATTCCTATCCCACTAGGCAATTGCACAATTTTCATCTCTCCCCTGTACGTACTGTTCTTGCACTTAAAACAATAACCCACACAGGACCCTCGTTTTGGAACCGTTTAGAGACAAGGTTAATTCAGTCACCCTCATTGTATTCATTCAAGCATACACTTAAAGATTTCTTATTGAAGGCATATGCATAAGGTTCTTTCTCGTTGTTTATTGCCTCGCTCGAGTGACTACTGTTATTTGACTGTACTTAATATGCATCACTTATTTTCCTAAAAGACTGTCCGTCTCTCGAAATTGCATTAGAAGTTTAATACAACATTAGGTATTTTTTTGGGAACCTATGTTATACAAGCTTTGCTTTTTGATAGGTTCCTCATATTTCACATGATTGTGTTTATAGTTATAACCATTATTTTTGTCAATATTCTTTTTCTTTGTTGAAAAATTACATTAAAAACTGTTATTTGTGTGGAATGTGAAACAATAAATCAAATCAAATCAAATCAAATAAAAAGTATATAAGGTAGAACAGGATTCTATATTGTCGGGAAAATTATTCCAGATGTCTGGATCATGATGTCTGATGGATTTGTGAGTTATTGATAGTTTTGGGTTTGTAAGATGGAAGTTTCGAGATATACGAGTTGGGTAGGAATGCACAGAACTGTTAAACATGTTTTCAAAGGACGATGGAAGTCGATTATTGATATACTTGAACATGAATGGCTGCTTCTTGGATGGTATTCAAATAAAAAATGTTTGTATTTTAAGTTTATGAAATAGGGGGTCAGTGTGAGTCAAGTAATGTGATCCTGTACAAATGGCTCTCTTTTGTAGTTTAGAAATAGAATCAAGTTTGGCCGAACAACAGTTGGCCCATGCTATATTGAAATATGAAATATACGGGATTACTAATGTGTTATATCACAAAAATAAAGTTTCATGAGAGAGCATGAATTTCAATTTGGAAATTATACCAATACTTTTGGAAACGCACATTGTAACATGGTGTAGTTGTTCGTTCCTAGTCAAGATATCATCTATAATAACTCCCAAAAAATTTGATTTAGTTTTTTGGTCTAATGGCTTATCATCGATCTTTATGTAAATTGGTGTGTCCATGTCGTGAGAGTGATGTCTGAAATACATAAAATGAGTCTTTTTATATGTTGAGAGATTTATTTGCCTTAAACCAGTTTGACACTTTATTTAATTCATTATTTAACATATTGTTTGATAAAAAGAGGTCTTTGTGAGAACAAAAGATATTTGTATTGTGAGCAAATAAAATAAAAGATAAAAAGGAGGATTTATTAATGATGTCACGGACATAAAGGAGAAATAATAATGGACATAAAATGGAGCCTTGTGGGACACCACATTGTACTAAAAGGAAACAGAATTGTAACCATTGAATGTAACATATTGTCTACGGTTTGTTAAGTAATCCTTAAACGATGATAGTGTATGACTCCGAATCCCGTAATGGTTAAGTTTGGAAAGTAGAATAGTGTGATTAAGCGTGTCAAATGCTTTACTCAGGTCACAGATTATGCCACAAACATGCTCTTTGTTAGCAATAGCATTTGTAATTTTGTCGTAAATTTGTATTAGTGCGAGGTTAGTTGAATAATTTTTCCTAAAACCACATTGATTTGAATCTAGTATATTGTGTTTATTAATAAATTTAGTCTTTTATAAACTATTTTTTCTAGAACCTTGGATATACTTGGAAGTAAGGAAATGGGACGATAATGACTAATTTCGTGGGGGTCGTCTCTTTTGAAAATTAGGTTGACTTTTGCTATCTTAAATAAATCGGGGAAAACACCATGTGATGACGAGTTATTAAATATGTGACTTAAAGGGTTGGCAAGAGGATAGATTATTTCTTTTAAGAGAGACATGCTAATTCCATCGGAACCATGAGATTTTGAGCTGTTAAGGAAACGGGTAATGTTGTTTATTTCAGTGGGATCTGTTGGGTTTAATAATAATAATGATAATAATACATAGGATTTCTAGCGTCTTTTCCATTTTGATTAAATGCTCAAGGCGCTTTAAAAAAAATACAGATAAACAAAGAATGAAAAAGAGGGACTCTTCATTTTGTTCTGAAAGATAGTCGGTGCAATCGACATTGGGGCTATTTATTTTGCTAGCGAGTTCGGGCCCGATATTCGTAAAAAATGAATTAAAGGAATTTGCATAAAGATAAGAATCAAGTATTTTAGTACCATTCAGTGTAATATTGTCAGTAGGTGGGGGATCTGTCTTCGTTCCCATCACCTCTTTTATGATTTTCCAAGCTGCATTAGTATAAGTACTGGCCTTTTTCAATTTATCAGCAAAATGTAATTTACGGGATATAATTAATTTTGTCAGCTTATTGCGAGATATTTTATATGTTTTTAAGTTAGTGTCATTAGGATTACGTAAATGTAATTTGTAAAGGCGATTACGTGTTTGTATTGATTTCAATAAACCTTTCATTATCCATGGGTTCTTGGGTTTATTTCGCTTGTTTTTTCATTTTGCCTTGAGGAATATTCTTTTCATAGTAATATTTAATTTTATTATTAAGGTGGCTATATGAGATATAGACATGATCTTCATTGTAGACATCTTCCCATCCTTCTAAAAATAAATCTCGTTTCAGTAATTCTATAATATGCTTAGATTCTTTACGATATGAATACTCATCGAATGATTTAGGATGGAATAATTTACATTCGCAAGTTAAAAATACTGGTAGGTGGTCAGAAACCTCAGAACATAAAATTCCCTCAATTATTTTGCCGTTATGCATGTTTGAAAAAACGTTATCAATCTGGGTTGATGAATTTAAATTGATTCTGGTTGGTTGATTAATAATAAAAAGAAAGCCGAAAGAGTACATTAATTTCATAAAATTGGTTGCATTAGTATTATCAGATGAAGGGAGAAAGCTGATATTAAAGTCACCAAGCATGAAAATGTGTTTGTTTTCGTCCCCTATCTTATGAAGATGTAAATCCACTTCATCATGGAATAAATCAAAATTGGAATCGGGGGGGGGGGGGGGGGGGGGGGGGTCTATAAATTAAGCCTGTAATGACATTTCTTTGACTTGAATTACCAATTTGAAAAAATAAGGATTCGGCTTGTGTTAGTCAAATATCGGAACGAATCTTGAATTTTGGATTTTGAGCTATATAAAAGGCAACGCCACCGCCTCTTTTTCCTTTACGATCTGCCCTTATAATCAACTTGTAGTTTGGCAAATTAAACATATCTGGGGAATTTTCATGTAGCCAGGCCTCGCTAATTCCAATTACGGAAAATGAAAAGTTATTTAAAGAGTATAAAAGATTTTCAAAATATTCAAAATTTCTGTTAAAACTTCTTAAGTTTGCGTGTAAAAGTGAAATATTCTCTGGATTATGAGAAAAAAGTGATTCTAGAGGTGTGTAATATCTGCTATCATGTGTATCGTCAAAGAATATATCAAGAGTAAAAGCGTGTGTCTCCATCTAATGATTTAAAAATGTAAAGTACCGGAAATCAGAGGAATCAATTGCGAGTGTGCAAGTGGTGTCGGTGCATTTGGGTGTACGTGGGGGTGTGTTTGGTTGTGTAAGTGGTGCAAGTGTGTGGGCAATTTCAATATACCATACAACTACCAAAACAATGAGACACATCTTGGTCAATACTTGTTCAATAGATGGGTGCGATAGAGCAGAGCCCGGCCATCCGAGCAGTAGACAAGACCTTTTACACGTACACGATATAGGAGCGCAAAATAATAGTTTGTTAAAAAAAAGAAGAAGATGATATTGTTTGTTTCTTTTCCTTGAGAAATAAATACATTAAAGGAAAATTTATGGAGAGATCCACTTAAAAGCAGTGCTTGTAATTTGTGTGTGTGGGTGTGGGTGTGTATGGAGCGATTTTCGCACATGAAGCTAAAAGTGTGACATGCTATTTCGTATTCATCACGGTTAGACTGCTGACACAGAAAAATTGAAGAATGGTGAAATATTTGAAAACCTAATCAAATCAAATCAAAGTTCAGATCAAAGCAAGTTTAATTTCCAAAGTAGTACAATGCATAAAATATCTTCTTTTTTAGACAGTAATTTATGAACCATTAATATTTAAAAAATTGGGCAAGTGAGATGACCGAATATATACATATAGATCTATTGCGTATTTGATGACGAAATAACACTTCTACGGTCAAGAAAATTTTCCTCGCTCGCTTTACTCGCTCGTAACATCTAAAACAGGGTATTTCGTTCTAAGGAAAATCATATTGTAATTAATCAGTTGCGGACATTTCTCATTAAAATGTCATAAACGAAGGTCATATAGTGAATTTTCATTTGAAATGCTCTTTAAGAACAAAAAAGGTGTTATTTATTATGTGTGTGTGGGGGGGGGGGAGGGGGGGGGGGGTCTGCGCAGCTGAGTGAGAGTGAGGGTGTGTTTGTGTGTGTACTTAGGTGTGAGTTGTTTTTGGAAAAACAAAAAAGTGAGTTCACCAAAGAAATTTCGGCGAGAAAGTCGATCATCCCTCCTCCCCCACTCCTCAAAACGGATTTGTGCCGGTGGTCATGACAACATTTGACAATTGCATGAATTAATTTCATAGTTCGAAAGTTGCCGTCTAGAATTCATAAATGCCAGTCGGTGGTTGAAAATACGAATTCAACATTAAAGTGACTAGATTCGCGGGATTCTACTTACGGCATGAAACGAAGAAATGAAAAATCCACACTAAGAACGTCATGAGTTGGAACATATTGGCTTGCATGCCCGATTATATTTCCTGAAATAGAGAGGATTTCAGAAGACTGTAGAATTTCATTTGATATGATGACACATGTTAGGAAACTGTAACTGAATGAAAAACGGAGAAAATGTTCTACGAAAGTCTACTTAATGCATGGCCAAGTAAGGTGGCGCTCTTCCTTAAAAGGTTGTTTTTCACATCGTAACAATTAACAATTAGGATTGCTTGGATGCTTCCTTAGAAGATGCCGGTGTCATGCTGAGGTAAAAATGCCAGAGGTATAACTGCAAAATGTAAAATGGCCAGATCTCAAACAAAAGATTTTTAAAAAGATCGAGGACCATACTTCCTTCCTTTTTTCCTCTTTGAAAACCGTGTTTGACGATATGGAAGGTGAAAAACTGTATATAAAGGCTGCACGAAGAAAGTGAAAATATCAAACAGAAGAGCTGCTTCTTTACTACATACGCGTCCATCCGTTTTCGGAGGGTGTCAAAGAAGAGCACAGCGAGCATTATACGGTGTGGTGTTAAAGGTATAGGGTCAAGAAGCAAAGCCCCGCTAGGGCCCAGGCTATTTGTTTTCGGTTTTCATGGGTTTCAGACCTTAAGACCTTCAAACAAATATTTTTCCTCATTTGTCAAGCCAGTTTTGCAGGAAAATCATCATCATCATCACATTCATTCGGTCATCAGGGTTGATTCTTTCATTATTCTATCATTATCATTGTTTGACTGTAAATTATCTTAGGGATGATAACACAGATTATTATTTTTGTATAAAGTAAATACTCAATTACACAGACGTGACGTGTTCATATAACAACAAAAAGATCATGGGTGCTGAAAATGATGGTACCGACAAGTTTGCGTATTCTTGTCGATTTGTTCTTGTATGGGCTGCCAGGGTGCATTTAAGTCTGGCATCCTTTCTGTATGCCATTATAAGCCATATCAAATATCCTTCATCCAGGTGGTCGCTGATCAGCATCTTGCAGTTCTTTCTCACCCTGTTCCATGGTATCCCTTCATAGATGAAATGTGTATTCCTATTATACATGATGTTTGAACCTCCTGCTGTGATTGGATTCGGTTTCATTTGGGGAAACAATGCAAAGCAGCAATCTAAACACAAAACAAAAAATGAGTTCCCCCTAAATTATATCCCTGTATTTTTTCGATGAAAATAGGCCAGATTTTGTTTTTTTATTTCCTCACCCATTGACACTATGTACAGTTAGGGAGCAGAATTTTAACAAAAGTGGAAGTTGGCTTATTTTCATCGATGATTATTGTTCATTCTACTGGGAGTTATGTCATGAAAATTAGCATATATCTTCAGGAGGTCATTAACTAAAAGGATCTTGCAAATCAAGTATCCGATGAGGCACGGAGCAGGAACAACGCCCTAAACTTTCTTCTTATTTGCATAATTTTCTTGTCTCTTTTGCTCACTGAAGCGCAAGAGATCGGGATTTCGATGAAAATCAAATAAGAGGAACTCCCCAAGAAGACATCTGTTGATAAACCACATTAAGCAATCGAGTTTTGGTCGATAGGTGACAGAAGAGCTTTTCCAGTCCCACGTGCTCATCGAAGCGTGAACTTTCAATTAAATGCCATGAGATCATTGATACATGTACAAGGTCATATAAACATGCTAAAAAATGTTATCAATAAGATTTTTAGTGCACAAAAAAAAGGCAATAATTACTTGATAATTTCAACATGGTGATATTTTGTTTTCATTATGAGTTCATTCAACCGTGAATTGGTAGGTTTCAATTGCGAAAGTTGCAAACACCCTTCCAAAACATGAATTCCTCCGCATTAGATCACTTTATCACTGACATCTCTTGATAGTAGATGTTGTTTGATGATGGTTTTGGCATGATTGTTTTCATCCAAGTATAGACATTTTGCTCAGTATTATACACTGATAAGAAGTAGTATATTTTGATGGGTTGAGCTTTGTCAGGTATACAGTTTGTGGATAACAAAGCAGTTGTAATTTGTGACATGCATGTTTTTTTTTTCTTTCCTAATATGGATATTTCAAAGCATGATTGGTATTTGAAACAGATAAAGACATAGCATGGCCTGTTACATACACTATATATATTCCCTTCCTTGTATTTTTTAATTGTGAAAAAAGAACAATCAGGGTTCTGGATCAGTCGTTCTATGAGGATACATTTGAGGTTTAAATTTAGTTCAAGTGTGATATGCTCATCTATTTTTATCAAGTATCTAGTGACAGTAATGGGTTAGTGCTGACATCATTGTACTTCACTATGGTATATGTATTTGATTCAGGCTCGACAGCATGATACTGTGTATACTCCATTGCCAAATGTTGGATTTTTATGCATTGTTTGTTACTGTGTAAATTACTTCCATACTACGCTGTAAGCACAGCGATGGTTTAGCATTTAATTAGGCTGAAAGTGCAGCAGTAGATTGATATAGACCAATCCCACAACGCAAGAGGGCAACAGACTGTTCGGCACAGTGCGACATACTGCGGTGGGCGCTCCAACTTTTGTAGTACACAAGTCAATAGCGCGTTATGTACATTCGTTCGATTTTTTTGTCTATTTTGGCCAATATATGCAGATTTCTTTTAATATTTGCAATGAGAAATTATCAGGGAAGTTCAGGTCGCAGCTGTGCGGTGCTCAAATGCCACAAGAATTGGAGAAAGCTTAAAAATTGGGAGCTAACTGAGTGCGAAATTCACTCGCTTTTGACTCATGAAGCCTGTTTGTGTGAGAAGCCGTACTCCCTACACAGGTTTCTGTAAGCAATGTGAAGGAATTTGTCGCCAGTGGGTAAAAACATCAACAGAGAGCACTTTGAAGTCAAGAAACATTATCATTATGTACTTTGGCCTAAAATTTAATGAGTGAAAACATGATTTTATAAACAGGTTAAGATTGACATGATTGAGGGCTCCCGTTTACTACGGCTTCTATGCTGCAATCGAACTTTTACTGACAAAACTGAGTTGAAATACCATCGAAAGTACAAAATAAATCGTACCTTCATCTGTCAGATATGGCTATTGTCTTACCTCATCTTCCCATGTATCCATGCTTTATTTTATTGATCTAGAATAAATTCAATGGAACAATATCAGGGCATGTCTCATATCTTACATTCATTTTGTACACATAGCCAATCGCAGTCAGCGCGCTTGCCCACCGCAGGAATGGCGTCGCCGATAGAGGGCCAAATACATAAACCGGAGGTGCAATTGTTCTATAATGCAAATGTTTGATTTGCTGTAAGTCCAGGAATGTTTTTTCTTCTATTTCTATCACGAAAAAAAAAAGAAAAGAAAAGAAAAGAAAGAGTTGGTATGAAAAAGGAAATGAGAACAGATAGACATTGTTAAAATGTCTAACCAGAGTTGGAGATTTTGAAATATTTTGGGATAATGATTTATGACCACATATACACAAGTTTCAGGTGACTAGAATTTGCTTTATTGCATTATTGTATAACTCAGAATAGTTTTTTGATAGTTACATAGACTGGTTATTAGATAATGAAGATACCATTAGTTTGAGTGAAAATTTTAACACCTGAATGTGTAGGGTGATGTTATGTCTAGAATTAAACAACAGATCATACGTGTCAGTTACCATAGCAGATTTGAAGTTCTGAACAGTTGAAAATGATTGAGTTCATGTTCTATATAATGAATCCCTTCAACTTTGTAAAAAAAAGGGAAGATGTAAGAGGTAAAGCGCCACCTCTTGGTAGTGGGTTGAGAGTTCGCTGAATCAACGACACAGTCGATGTGATTCATGGTGAGAAAATCTCATCTTTATTTGCCCCACCTGTTTAGCTTAAGAACCCGATTGGCATGTCAGGCAATGAGTTAGGACCCCGACATGCTACACTGGTTTACTGATTTTGTGCGATTTTGAATCATTTACTTCCTCTTTGATTTTTTTATTTATTGCAATCTATTAGTGTTTGCCTACTTTATTGTTATTTTGTACTTGCTCAGTATTTGTCATAATTATTTTGTATGCATCTATGATTACATTGTAATTCTTGTAAACATGATCAGTTTTGGCCCTTGTACCTTCCAACCATGTATATTTTTGTGTCTTTTTAAACCGAATTAAATGAATAAATAAATGATAAACATAAATAACCGTTCAAGTTCGAACGATTTTCGTCAACTCTTCTGCTCCCACGGTTCATTCTCAGTCTTTTCGTTTTATATCATTTCTTTTAAAGTTTATTTCATTCATTACTACATAAGAAATTCGTTCGATATAACGACGTGAAGTTGCTATTCAATTTCGCGCCAGCTGAATAAATGTTCAGTTCCGTCCCAGATACCAGTTTCAACTTCATTTACGGTATTGGCACACACCTTCGCATTTTGAACCTTGGAATTCAATTAGCACAAACAGGTTCTGTAATTCTAGGGCCTATATGTAATTCTTTCAGCATTTTTTTTTAATCACGTCATAGGCCCTACCCCTTTTCAATTTTTGAAATATAATTTCCTTTTTATTTTTAAAGTTTCATTTGTGTGGTTTGAGGTTATTTTGTTGAAGGATGTCGAGTGGGTTACCGTCTAGGATCTCCAAATGGTTGCGCATGCTCACATCCACATTCACATTTCGGGGCCCCAACCCTTGGTATACCATGACACCACCGACCTAACCGTAGACTTTCTATTCCTAGAGTGTCGGCCAGTTCTAGGCAGTCTGTGCTTGAGCATGTCGAGCAGCGTCATGTAATGAATTAATGTGTATGAAAGTATAATTATAGCCTAAGAGCTGCTGCTTCGAAGACGATATGTCAGAGAAATCAGAAATTGTAAGGCAAATGTCCCATTTCAAGGTAAATAAAATTTGCATAATTTATTCAAACAGATGAAGAGTACAAAGAACATATATAAGCAGTAACAAAAAGCACTGCCCAAACGCTATGCTTGCCTATTCGTGAATATGAATTCCTTAACGTTCGTCGGGGCGGTGCTGGTGCGAATTTGAATGCATTTCACATGCATTTTTATTTTGAACGCGCTTTTTGGACGCTCATTAAACTAAACTAAATGTACCACCATTAGCTTTTTGAATGTCGATCTCGGTAATAATTTAAATTAGCTCCAAATTGAATGATCGCATCGTTAAATCGGATGCAATTTGACGAAATTGGGCGGGAAAACCTATAGTAACACATTTCCTTCTGATCATGCTCCGCAGCCACTGTAACCCTCCCAGACCCTACCCCGTCCGATCGCTTCACTCCCTCAGAAAAGTTTCACTTTTTCCAGCTTCAACCCCCCCCCCCCCCTAAAAATCTTAGTTACGGGTCCGGGTAATCTTGTGCACTCTTCATTGCATTTCATGATATACAACCCGTACGGGTTTGGTTTTTGCTGAGTTTCAGTACTATGGATATGCGGACTGTGAACGATACCAGCAAAGATGTTTATTCTGTTCTGTCCCTTTGTGCTTGCGAGTGGATGAACGTAGAGGGAGGGGTGCACATTATCGGTGAATATAGAATTGTGAACGTTATCGGTGAACATAAAAGGGTGAACATCTTTGTATCTGACAGCAGTCTATTGGTGATCCTGGTTGGTGATGGAACTACTACGATGATGGAGTCCATGCACATGATGAACTGTCGTTTTGCTGCTTGTTCAAACTTATTCATTATCGATGTGATCATGTCTCTGATGTCTGTAACAACTCTCTGGAACACTCTTATCGCGCTTCTTCTGTTTTTGGCGCTTAGTGTAGGTAATGAACGATTTCAATTTGGATTGCAGAGGCTGCTGCATTGCAACAATCCGCTTTTGAGATATTATCCGCTCAAATAATGTTATAAAGTTTGTACTTTCAAAGATGCGACGCAAATTATGAGGGTGGGCTACGAGAAACGCAGTCATCCTCATTGAAATATAAGCTTAAAAAAAACATTTGCGATCCTTATCATTTTTCTGGAATTCTTCTATTTCTTATAAAAAGATAAATCATTTACCACTTGTCTTACAGTTATTCAAATATTGGGTTATATTTCTCCTCTGCCCTAAACAGAAAAGATATCTCTCCTCTCTCCGAAAAAAAACCCTTTGTGATCCTTTTAATTTTTAAAAATTCTACTGATTTCTTTGGCCTCATATATTAATGTCGTGGTGCCATACAACGCTTTCGGAACGCAAAATGAAAAATTGTTGAAATCATATTTTTCAAATGATGACTGATATTTACATGGGTAGCGTGAAGAGCCTGTAAATAAACCCTTGCTATCTTTGCTACACTTTTGTTCCGGTGTGTCACATTAGATATATATTCAAGCATTTGATTATATTTCCCCTGTGCCCTTACAGAAAACATATCTTGCCTCGAGAAAAGGTTTGTGAAAATCAGTTCAAACGGCAGTCTCCCGTGTCAGCATAATGTGGCTTCTTTTGAGTTTCTTCGAGTTAAGTGGTTCAAAAGCAGTCGGGACGATATTTTTGAGAATGGTGAACCTGCTATAGTATCGTGGGATAACACCTCACAACCCGATACAAATGAAAACTATGGCATTGACAAAGATTTTTCTTTAAGGATCTACAATACAACCGAGCGCAACGGGGGCATCTTCAGCTGTTACGTAACTCTTAAGACTGACGAAGATACATCCAAATACGAAGTAAAGCTGATAGCGTATGGTATGTAAGAGTAGATTGAATGTTGGATAAGTTTAACCCATTAATGTTATTACATAGTTGTGCATGCTTATATCCTTACCCAGGGCTCCACACTAACCCCAATTTTTCTACTGGTCCGACCTGTCCCTGTCGGACCAGTAAATACCCAGTTCTTCAATTTTTTACTGGTCCGAACCTAATATTTAATGGTACGGAAAAAATAAAGAAAAACAACGTGAGCTTATCTTGATATTTCTTTTTTATTGCATACTGTTACCCCCCCCCCCATAAACACACACACAGACACACACATGACGGAGTTTAAATAATTTCTACTACTATCGTGCGTTTGGTTTTAAATATGACGGAGTTCAAATAATTTCTACTATTGTCATGTGTTTGATTTTCAACATGATGAAATTTGAATAATGTCTACTAACTATCGTGCGTTTGTATTCCAACCTGACAGAGATTAAACAATTTCTACTACCATCATGCATTTGATTTTTTTTAACGTGACAGAGTTGATATAATTTCTACTACTATCGCGCGTTGGCTTTAAAACATGACTGAGTTTAAATAATTTCTGCTACGAGCTAAAGTAATTTCTATTACTATTGTGCATTTGTTTTTAAGAATGACGCGGATTAAATTATTTCTACTACTATTGTGCGTTTGTTTTTAAACATGACACAGTTTAAATAATTTCTACTACTCTCGTCTGTTTGCTTTTCAACATGACGAAGTTTAAATAATTTATACTAATTATCATTTTTTTATATTTTCAACATGGCAAAGTTTAAATAGTTTTTTTTTCGTTATCGTGCGTTTGTTTTTAAACATGACTGAGATTTAATAATTTCTTCTATTATCTTTGCGATTGTTTTTTTCAAAGATACGTAGATTAAATAATTTCTCCTACTATTGGGCGTTTGTTTTGAAACATGACGGAATTCAAATAATTTCTACTACTGTCCTACTGCCCACGTGCGCGAGTAATTTTTTTTTTTTACTCTGGCATGTACTGCTCATATGCAAATACACACATAAAACTGTGATGTTAGACAAGGAGCGATGAGAGGGGGCGCTATATGATGAATTATAAGAATGACCCGAGACTGGGGTCATTCTTCTATTCGTACTAGATTTCATTCCTTTATTTCAGGCACTTCCGGGGTGAATTGGGGTTTATCCTATATAAATAAGATGAGTCCATATATACGCAAAACTTTCCCATGTTTAACTCAATTTGGCCAAAAATTGGACTTGAGTCGTTTTTATATTCATATACTCATATGCATATAACTGATATATATATATATATATATATATATATATATATATATATATATATATATACAGTGTGTCCCAGAAAAAACGAAACCGAGATGTATCGGT
This sequence comes from Echinometra lucunter, assembly GCA_029962745.1. NCBI lineage: Eukaryota > Metazoa > Echinodermata > Echinoidea > Camarodonta > Echinometridae > Echinometra > Echinometra lucunter. The sequence goes on from JAPZVO010000075.1 coordinate 23,180, forward strand.
GTTTATTCAAAGCTTAATCACAATTATGATTAATAACTAATTCATATTTGTAAAGCTTAGACCCTCTTCTTTCATTAGATACCATTCATATGATACATACTTCACGCATGAGTGAATTAGAACAATATAAAGAAGGGTTATCAAAAAGTCCTTTGCACAACCATACCTCAAATTCAAAAAGATAGATAGGAAAATATTTCTGTTATTGCGATATGAAAATAATACTTCTGAATAGTTTAATTTCGGCTCTTTGATATCACTCCTCAATGGATGAAAATGAGTCGGGGATGACTAAGCTTTGTTCGTGTAAAGTGATGCTTGCATTTCCATGATGATTTATTACATGAATCCGTGCGTATTCGCTGCCTGTCCTAGCAGTGAACAAAGAAGACAAAGACTTCATGCATGGTTGATCATCCAGAAAATGAAGTGGTGAGTACAAAACCTCACAAAAGTGATAACAGCTAATTTAAAATGAAGTTTTCATTAACATAATTCACCTTGCAGTTAACAACAGACTGATCAACGTGTGTTTCTAGTAACAAAATAGGGATGTTCTGAGCTTGAGAGCCTTCAGCAAGTTGCTGATGTTGCTGTCTGTCTAGCAGTGATGTCTGGTTCAATTTATGAATAGCTTTTATGGAAATAAATTAATTCTTAAAGCGTTATTCTGCGGTGTTTGACTAAATAGATTTATTAGATGAACAAACGACCATAACATCAACGCACAAACACGCACAGAGAGGGAGCGTTGGAAGTGTGAGGGGGTGAAGAGTTAATGGTTAAGAGTTCCGAGTGGGTTAAGGATGGGGTGGGGATGAGGAGGAGGGTGGGTTTTAACATGTAATTTATCGGTTATGCAGTGTTGTTTCATTAAGTCTATCCATCAGATCAACAAAGACCATAACACAATACACACACACATAACGAGGGAAGGAGAGGGAGCTTGGGGGATTGCAGAGTTAGGGATTGGGATGGGGTGGGGTGGTGATGGGCAGTGAGGATGAGGAGGGTTGAATAAGAGGAGTCTCTACATGAAAGCTTTTAGATCACGCGTGACCTTCTCCGCATCCATTCATGCGAGTAATTGGTGCGAACAATTGGTGAGAAGTTAAGAAACAAATAATTTTAAAAATCAAGGAAATGCAATCAATATTTCAATTTAAATTATATCCCTGTCATCCCAGGTTCATTTTTCCCGATTGAGATGTCAAACGAAAGGGCAGAACATGAACTTTCTAGAAATGTGATTATCTCTTTGAAATTCAAACATCGTCGGCCGAACAAATTTTTGGTAACCCAACTTCCCACTGTCTTTATTCACTCATGCGTGAAATATATATCACGAGTGACATCGCATGAAAGAAGAATGTCTAAGCTTTATTTATTTATTTATTGTTATCAGGTAACATATACAACAGCTTTGGCAACTCTCATGGAAATAAATACATGAGAGACAATTGAGGGAATGATAGCGTAGCATAAATCAAAGTTCCCCAGAGCTGTCCTACCATTTTGGAAATTTTTACAAAGGTTGAAAAAATGTCTCCGCCGGGAATCGAACCCGGGCCTTTGGCTATGAACGCTAATGCCTTAACCACTAGACCACGGAGACAGGCCAGTAGTTTCGGCGACTCCAAATTCGCTTAACAGACAGATTGACAAATCTTCAACCCTTACTAATTAATTCCTTTGTTGGTGGCAGATGAGTTTCGAACAATGACCTGCCACACACCTCAGCTGGATCCGAGCGAATGCTTTGGGATAAATGTATATGTTGGAATAATTAACATTTTGTGATCAGGTAACATATACAACAGCTTTGGCAACTCTCATGGAAATAAATACATGTGAGACAATTGAGAGAACGATAGTGTAGCATGAATAAAAGTTCCCCAGAACTGTCCTACCTTTTTGTACTTATTCCCATGAGAGTTGCCAAAGCTGCTGTACATGTTACCTGATCATCTGCCACCAACCAAGGAATTAATTAGTGAGGATTGAAGATTTGTCAGTCTGTCGGTTAAGCGAATTTGGAGTCGCCGAAACTACTGGCCCGTCTCCGTGGTCTAGTGGTTAAGGCATTGGCGTTCATAGCCAAAAGTCCTGGTTCGATACCCGGCGGAGACATTTTTTCAACCTTTGCAAAAATTTCTAAAATGGTAGGGCAGCTCTGGGGAACTTTGATTCATGCTACTCTATCATTCTCTCAATTGTCTCACACACACACACACACACACACGCATATATATATATATATATATATATTTTTTTTTTTTTTTTCCTTTACAAGTAGTTTATGAAAGTACAAAAGTTGTTTCAAATAACATCTTCTTGTTTGTAGATGAGGTAAATTATGGTCCAACTTCACCAGTTGAACGCAAGAAGAATTTGCGGTTGCCATGCGATCACAATGTGACTGCTCAAGCGGAAGTTTACATATCCGATGTCCTGTGGTATAAGGGTAAGGCCAGAAACTTCAATGACGACCAAGCCATAGCATCGTGGGAAAAGGGTGAGAAGCACTCCGTGGAGAATTACAGTTTGAATGACGACTTTTCATTGTGGATACGCAACGTCTCTCTCAAGCACGAAGACGTGTACAGATGCATCGTCATAGCAACAGATGAAAGCAAAGCATGGGCGAAAGAGACACAAGTGACAGTTTATGGTGGGTGTAAATCGCAAATTGCCAATATTTTAAGTTTTTAAAAGTACAGACCACGAGAACAATTTTTTTTTCTCATTGGCTGTCAGTTTATTTCGTTTGTATAAAGCCATGCGTTTTGAACTGGGCCAGTAGATCACCCCCCCCCCCCCCTCCGTGCTGACTGAGGGTATAGACACATTTAACTGCAGGTGGATTTGCTACATTTGCGCGACAGCTTTGCACCTTTTTTTTGTAATTTTCTCAATAAGTACTTCGCCTATCTAGCCAGATTTGGTATCAGATTAAAGCTCTTAGAGAGGTCACCACATTTCATACAATTATTATTTTTTTTTTCTCATTTACATTAGACTCTTTACCTCTGAATAACGAATCTGCGGGGTGGAGGATAATCAGGAGGAGCAAAATGAGCAAATCACGAAATATCATTGTAAAGACTAGTTGTATTCTTCTCTAACAATATTTATCACTGCTTCTTTCGATTAAAGGGGGTACCCAATCCTGAAACAATGTTAGCTCATTTAAAAGAGCATGATTTTATTAGCAGAAAATCATCTGCCTAAAGTTTTTTAAAAAGTCGTATTGCCAAGGAAACCCCCAAATGTGGTAAGATTTCAGGATATTTTTGACCCCTCAGCTGTGACCTGGTTTCAACTAGGTACCCACTTTTACGTCAAAATGACGTCAAAGTGGGTACCTTGTCGCGCACTTCTAGCAAAATGCGCGCAAGGTATAATACATATTGTACAGTCTAGCGCGCGGCACAACTGCAATGCGCGAAGCTGGGTACCCACTTTGACGTCATACCTCATACTCAAATTTTTTGGTCAGCGCTTGACTTTTTATGAGAAAATTAGCCAAAATATATCGATTTTGATTGAAAAATCATTAAATTTTTAATGTCAGTCTTCTTAGAATTCTATTCTTGATCATATATCAAAAATGTTGTTACCATTGTGTAATCACTTTAAACAACTTTAAAATAATGCTATCAGTTCTACCTTTATTTACAAGTCACTAATCCTTGTAATTCTAGGCCTGTTAGTTCTCAGTAATTAACCGAGTTATCAAGGTGTCAATTAGCAACGAAATTGACACATCAACTTGTAGACAATGAATTCTGTATAGTACACTGTCCTGTAGAGGGAACATTTAGATTTGTTGAACATGACATTTGGTAGCAGAGGCGTCGATCCTTGGGGGGGGGGGGGGGGCAAAGATATCATTTTGCCCCCCCCCCCCAATAATTTCCCAACCAAAAAAAAAAAGAAAAAAGAAAAAAGAAAAAAGAAAGAGAAAAGAAAGGAAAAGGAAGAAAGGAAGTGAAATGAAAGCGTAAAACAAGAAAAAAAAGAAAGAAAATGGGAAACTTGGAAGCGCTTGCTCGCTTCGCTCGCTCGCATTTAAGTATCTTAAAGAATGCCGATGATAATTACTATTCTTATGAAAGGAAATCGGTTTGAATCTTGTGTTTCTATCTAATGTTATACTATTCTTCTACTCACAGGAAGTAATATAACCAGACAAGATATCACTCCTAGAAATCGAGAGGGCCAGTTGACCTAAAAATATATAAACTTTCAGGAGACAACGGCCTGGATAAAAAGAAAAAAAACCGCAAAACAAAAACATATTTTTCGTTAACTCGCTCGCTACTCTCGCTGGTAAAAACTAGATACAAGATGATTTCGGGCAGCAAGTAGCTCATTATAGCAGCGAGATTTCAAAATATCATTATATTTGGTAAGCAAGGTTGTTGACAAAGATTTTGGGACGAATCCATATAATTGTGCCAGGATCGGTCGTTGACTTTGCTCGCTATGGTAGAAACAGAATGGATTCGGACTGCAAGCGAGGTAGCTAAAACAGTGTCATATTCGGCACACAGGTGATCGGATGTATTATTTAGATATCATACAGGCATGGCAGGTTTATAGTGTATTCTGATGATAATGATGATAATAATATTCCGTTCTTGTATAGCGCATATCACATTTTTATCACATTATTATGACGAAATAACACTCCTATCATATGGAAAAGGGTATATTTTTCCTCGCTCGCTGCGCTCGCTCGTTTCATATTAAAGGTTTTGACAAGCAAACGAATTCGGTGAGATGAGACCGAATAGATAATGTAGATGTTTCATTGGCTCACAGCGTAATTTGCCGAAGGGTTTACTACATCTACCAGGAAAAACAGGGTGTGCTTCCTCGCTCGCTTCGCTCGCTCGTAATATTAAAAACAGAGTGGTTTGGGGGGCAGCAACAATGGACCAACGATGTGACAAAGTAGAGTTCATATTTGGCAGTGAGGTAACCATATATATATATATTAGGTATCATTTATGCCGATATGATAACTAAACCCTTCTCTCATAACAAGAAATTTGATATATTTCGCTCGCTCGCTTCGCTCGCTCGCAAATTTAAAAAAAAAAAGCAGGATGGTTCACATAGCGAGTTGCCTAATTTCCCCAATTTGAAAATGCTTCACGTTGATATAGGCCTATGTTATATATATATATATATATATATATATATATATATATATATATATATATGTGTATGTGTACAAATAGTAGCCGTGGGTTCATTTCCGCTTGGTCGTCTTGCCCCCCCCCCCCCCCAATCCGAAAAATGGATCGACGTCTCTGTTTGGTAGAGGTACTCTCTGCAGCTATAAAGGAAGAGGAAAATTGATTTCATGACCTAATAATGATATTAATTTCTATCTGTACCAGATAATGTGTAGTTCATTATTTGTTTCAGTTAAAACAGTTTTGATGAGAATATATGAAGGGTCAACACTGATTCTTTCAAATATGCTGAAAATATTGATGGTAAAATGATTATTTTATTTAAAAGGCTTGCTCTAAATTATTTTAATGCCATTGAACCCCATGATGTTATATATGTGTGGAAAGGTCTAAGTGAGAAGAATTTAAAATCGTAAGAATTCGCTGTGTAGGATTCATCATTCTTTTTTTTACTTCATCAGTATTTCGAAATATTTTGTATATTTTTTGTATTTCAGGTTCCATAACTCTTTAGCATTACACACTGTGCTATTTTTTTTTAGTGCATTTGTGGTATCATCCTTAATTTCCTTCAAGAGTATACTTTTATAAAACTTAAGTTGAAATGTATGTAAATATTGGGCTTTTGAGGGAAAGGATGCATGATTTCTTTGAAAAACACGTGTAACGAAAAACTATCTTACTTCAACATGTTCAAATAATAATGGACTGTGTAAAATATAAAACATAGAGAAAGCCCTCTTTGACGAAAATGAATGAAATATCGGTAAGATTTAAAGATTTAAACAAGGCAGAGAAATTTATAAGACAAGAAGACGAAAACATCATTGATCTCTTTTCAGAATATCTCACATTGGTCAAAAACATAAAAGGTGAATTCTGAAGGCATCATTATTTTGTTTTGCTTTTGTTTCTCAGTGATATCGAATACATCCACTTTTGTAATTACCATTCATCGATACTTAAGTATCTTATCCTTAGACTTAATGTTGATTTTTATCTATAACTATATATATCTTTATGTCTTGTTATATAAGAGAAGAATTATAAGAGAAGTTCTTTTCAGTTTCTTTAGGTATTTATAACTTCAGAGATTTCTAGAAGGGAAATTATCATTACCTAGTTCGCTGTAATAAATAACAGACACTGCAAAATTCTCGCAATCATGATACCATGCAAGTAGAAAAAGAACTTTCTAGATTACTCCATAAGTCTTTTCATAACACTCCATTTACTAGTATATGTGAGTGTAGGTTTATATTTGGCTGCATTTTTAATGAGCCAACTAAAAGAGCATTTCTGGTATTTCTGAAATGTTGTTCTTTATAATTTCACCTTACGTAGAACTCAGTAGATAATGGTCTGAGCCTGGCTGGCTGCCAGATAAATTAAGGATTTTTATGAATATGAATACTATTCCGCTGAATATCTCCTTAATAGCGTTACCTCAAGGTGTACCACAGCTGGATATTTCTACAAGAACCGACACAATCGTCATCAACTGCTCTGTGGATTACGTATATCCTTTGCTCTATCCTGAGTTTGGATTTCATCATGACAAACAATATTCAGTACAAAATGCTGATGGAACTTACAACACTTCAGTCAGTGGTACAGTACCGGACAATCTTCACAACGGAATCGTCAAATGCCACTTCCGTCATTTCAACTATACCATCTCATCTTCTCATCAAATCTCTAATGATGAGAACACATCGCATCCTTCTGGTGAGTAGAAATTCCCCCTCATAATACCATTGCTAAAAGAAATCAACGGATCCAAGAAAAAAAATATTTCGGTTTTTAAATGTATTTTACATTAGCGTCGATAAGTCCTCGTTTCGGGGAGGGGGGGGGGGGTAGGCGTTCCCCTATAATGAACACATAAATGGAGATGCGCATACCCCATCCCTACATGCCCCTGAAATTATACATATCATCCTCTTCCTTTTTAACGGATTTTTAAAATTATTATCACAGCGCTCGCTTCAAGCTAAATACTCTTAGGCCTATGATGCATGATAAGGTCTTAAAATTTGTCCTTCCTTACTTCTTCCATGATGCAGAAAACACTGTGACGAGCCATGTGGGAGTAACGGTTGGTGTTACTTTGGGCAGTCTGCTACTGGTTGTTTTTCTGTTTGTTGCTGCTGTCTTGTTGTGTAAGTATATTGATGTGATTATTATCGTTTATTAATATATTGATTATTGAGTAGAAGAAATAACCAGTTGTCTCACAATGTAGCAAACGTAGTAGGAAAGCGACGTTTCGTCTGCAAGCTGCTAGACTTCGTCAGGCAATGAGCAAAGACGGTTGGTTGGTTGGTTTTTGAGTTTAGAGGCGCCTATCACTTCTAAATTAGAATATTTGCGCCAAAGACGGTTGGTTGGTTGGTTGGTTTTTGAATTTAGAGGCGCCTATCACTTCTAAATTAGAATATTTGCGCCTGTATTCGTACTGACATTTTGAAGTCATTTTGGTTCATTAATATTTTCTTTTTTTTGGGGGGGGGGGGGGCGGGGATTTTGGGGAGTAAGGTCAGGTCCTGATTGCGGTGTGCATGTGCTGGTTAGTAGTTTTGTTATGATAAGTTGTTAGTTAGATGTTAGAGTATCATTACTGATACTTAGAGTTATATTTTTAAGCATTTTGTTTAATTTGTGTTGGATACTGCAGATTTAGTTTTTATTTATAGTCAATTTTGGTTTATTTTGAGAGTAGCGAAATTTAGGTATAGATTTAGGAAAAATGGGTTTTCCCCACCATCAGGCCAAATACTCTGCACCCTGCCAGAGCATTTGGATGCGATAACTCCCTGAGTAACTGAGTAACTGACCCACTGAGAGAGAAAGACGCTGCTGCGCACGGGTTATATAGCGTCGGGAGCTATTGTCTGGCTCCACTCGGGCGTAAGCCGCGCTGTGATTGGCCGGAGCCGCTGGCCAATCAGGGTCCGCGCTGGTGCTTGGTGCCCGCTGGAGCATGCACCGCGCGCTGTGATTGGCCGATGCAGCCGGCCAATCAGCGTCCGCGCTGGTGTCATGCACCCGCTGGTGAGGGCGCCGCGCGCTGTGAACGGTGGATGCAGTATGCCGTCGGATGGTAGGTAACCATTCATCAGGGATCTCAATGCCGCTGTCCCTGTTGATATTGCTCGGGTGCAAACGGATCTGGATCGCTTCCTTAATGCGCCGGCACCAAGCGGGCACCAAGCGGGCACCAAGCACCAGCGCGGACCCTGATTGGCCAGCGGCTGCGGCCAATCACAGCGCGGCTCACGCCCGAGTGGAGCCAGACAATAGCTCCCGACGCTATATAACCCGTGCGCAGCAGCGTCTTTGCTCATTGCCTGACGAAGTCTAGCAGCTTGCAGACGAAACGTCGCTTTCCTACTACGTTTGCTACATCGTGAGACAACTGGTTATTTCTTCTACTCAATCCTTCACCACGATGAACCTCTTCCACATCATATTGATTATTATTGTTTTTGGTTTATTGAATAATAATAAAAATTAAGAAACAGTTTTTTTTTTGCCAAGATGAAGACAAAGCTTTTCCAATTCATTTTGTTTTTGTTTGTTTTTTGTTTTTTGTTTTTTGTTCTTGCTTTTTTATTTAACGGGAGGTGGGGTCGTCTAGTGGATACGTCCAGAGCTCTTTATCACAGAGTTTGACCAACTTGGTTGCAGTTGTTAGACAAGCGTAATACCAAAGAAATGGTGCCATGTTGTAACCCACTGAAACCGAGTTGGCCATATTCTGTAATAATGGACTCTGGATATGTCGCCGGACTGTAGGTCACATGATATTTGGAGCTTTGAGTACTGCCGTGACACCAATGTCTTTTGGCAAAACGTTACTCTACAATTGCCACTCTTGCCCCAGATGCATTTAAAGAAGAAATGGATGTCAACACTCGTTTTAAGAGAAACGTATTTCTCTTAAAAGGGAGGAGAAAGCACAAGGGCATTTGAAGGGGCATGAGGCAACTTTCCACCCTTTGAAAATGTCAGCTGACCTGTAGGTCAGTATGAACAACAAGCTAATGAACGATTCCTGAAATCTAAAAGATAAATTTCACAAAGTTTTTTTTTTCGATCAGTAACAATGTGACCTCGTAATACAATCGTAAGCCGTATCTGGATAGCTATCCCTGAATTATTACACGCAGACAACGATTCACTTTACAACTAACCCCTAGCAAGTTTAACCTATGGGACGAATTCTCCCAGAGCACCCTCACCCTGACACTACAGTGCAAGTCAAAAAAATGTTAAATTTTCTGAATGCTAATATTTCAAATGTAATAAAATATTATAGTTCTTGCACTTCAGCAAGATAGAGTAACCCTTCACCTTCCATTTGATACCACATTTGTTGCGAATCAGTAATGAATTACTAGTTATGAGTCAATTAATGTGTCTGGTGAAAACCAGTTTGCGCCAACATCAACACTGCCTTGCCTGTTTTGAATTCAACTGCACCATGAGCAGGAAAGCCTTTTGTAATGATAACTGAGTTGGTCCAAATCAGGCATGGCAATGTTTACGCTAATGCTAAACAGCTTGTTTGTTAAAAGCTTAGTGACATCATGGCACGGCCACAGTTTTCTCCTCAGGAAAGAGCCTTTCCGGTCACTGAGTGTGCCGGCACATAAAACGTGATTATGGTTGTGCGAGAGTTTCGCAGTCGCTTTCCTAACATGAGATGCCCATCACGTCAAAAGTCTATCGCAACATGGCGGAAAAAAACACACCGATATTCTTAACAATTGAAAATCTGGTCGGAGAACATCAAGAAGACAAAAGAACATCAAAGCTTTTTTAGCAACTGCAGCTTTATTGCTTGTGTAAATCTTATTGTCTCCGTTTCAGTATGCAATCCTACCATGGCGGGGGGGGGGGGGGGGGGGGAGCAGGGAGGCAGTCCCCCCCCCCCCGAAATTTTGAAAAGCTTCCATTTTTACTGAAAATTTTCAGAAATTCCCCCAAAGCCCAAAGTGTGCACTAAATTCTTCAATTTCATTTAAAAATGCAAAAGCTTCCTTGTGACCAGCTCGGTCAGTTCGTTCCCTCTCTTTCGACGTGTTTTAACTTCTACGAGTCTTGCCCCCCCCCCCCCGGAAAAAAAATACGTACGGCCCTGAATCATAAAAATTGGCGCAAATGGGTTTTGACTACATTCTCTTTCAAGCAATGGCCGTTGTGCGCTCAACCTTAACAGCAAAATTGAAACAAAAGTTACCAAACAACAAAGGAATACTTCATCCAGACATGCTGAAAAATGCTGTGTTAATCCCACTTTTTGAAAACAATACTCAATACAATTTTTAAAAAGTGTAACATTTTTCTGCCTCTCACTGTAAAGCACTTGTTCCTCCATCAGCCATGTCATCTAAGGCTCGTCCCTGCTGATCTCCTGGGATAATTACCCATTAAAAACTTGATGGTCTCATGGGAAGTGTCTGTTTGAAATGGATTTATTGATTATTTTCCTACAGCGATTTTCCTAAAAACATTATTATTCCAAATAATCCATTAATTTATTCATTTCTGAAGGGAAACGGTCTACAAAGGAAAGCCGGCAAAACGACGTTGACATAAAAATCCCAGAAATAGAGCATATGATCTGATTTAAATATTAATGGATACTGTTGATCGATGGAGCTAATGACTGACAATACAATCAGGCCGTTTGTCCCATGGGCTGTGGAATGGCCTCAGGGGCTGTCAGTCTAAGTTCGACCACCAAGGAGGACGCCCTTGACTTTCATTTGGGAATGGAGGAGTGAAATAACTGCTCCAGATTTTGTTATTTTTTAGACAGTCAACCATCTCCATGAACGAGTAATTTGGATATTCTCGCTGTTTTCAATTTGGACTCAATGCACAACTTTTTTGGATTACTGGACTTTAACCACAAAAGCTGAAACGTAAGTCAACCTGTTTCTCTACATTGTACGCTACATTTGATTTCGTTATGTCTATTACGGATACGACCGCGCCCTCCCAAATATTAGTAATTAGCCTATGTTAAGAATGCCGAGTAAGAGTGAAATGTTGAAGGATGTTTGGCTCAAAATGGCGGTGTTAGACAAACTTTCAGAATCACTGGATAGACTTTGCGAAAGAGTAGACAGAATGAAAGGGAAGATTCGTGATATTTAGATATTGAGAGTCAGAACACAGATTTGGAAACCGGTATGAGTCATATGGAAACTGGAATGTCCGCTTCGGACATACTTCAAGTAAAGATGTAAATTGCTGATTTAGTGAACAGGAACAAAAGAAACCATGTGGTATTACATAATGTTCCCGAGGGTGCGGAGGGAGACACCGTTGACTGCACGAGCCTGGTTCATTCATTTCTGCGTGACAAGATGGGAATCCCCCAAGCTTTGGAAATTGAACGCGCACACCGCACTCCGATGACGTCACGTCCACGCCCACCTACCGCCATACAGTCAAATGCAGAGAGAGTAGGTAAATATTTCTTCAATATTCAGGTGGAATGTTTATGATTTGCCCTTTTCAGACAATTTGCATAAGTCTGCATTGTCTGAGAATGACTCTTTGGATGAGTTTTAGTTTTAAGTTCTGGTTTGCAATTTGCTTCTCTTTTAATATGTCATTAGTATTCAGCTTGTTATATGGTTAAGCTCTTAATGTGAAATTATATTCATTGAATTTAAGGGGCCTTGCCGATAATCTAAAACGACGGTGTGTTTTTGACTGGTTAAGAAATTCGGCATTTGAAAAAAAATATTCTACAAGAAACTCATAGTAATTGAATGTGAAAAGATATGGTCCAGTGAATGGGGATACAAGATTTATTTTTGTCAAGGCAAATCCAATAGTGCAGGGCTATGTATTTTATTGAAACCTACCACAGGTATTACTGTACACACGGTACATAGAGATGAAACCGGTCGTATTTTACTTTTAAATGTTTCATATGACAATTCAATGTTTACTTTGGTTAATATATATGGCCCGAACAAGGATGATATAATGGTTTTTGATAATTTACATACTCTGATGCAACAATTCGGTGAAGAACCGTTTATTATTGGCGGTGATATGAACACTTTTCAAGATCCCCACATGGATCGATACCCTAATCATACTCAGTACCATCAGAATTGTTTTACTCGTATTGAATTATTGAAAGAAGACATGGACCTGAGAGATATACGGCGTTATATGAACCCATGCAAACTTCAGTTCACATGGCGTTCTAAATCTTCTCAAAGCAGACTTGACTTTTTTTTATCTCCAGTACGTTGGAAAATTTTGTGGATAATGTTGACATACATTACGGTTACAGAAATGACCATTCAGCCATCAGTTTAAACGATGGGTCCCACAAAGGGGTCCAGATGAAAACTTCTTTATTATCAAATTCTCCTTATAAATTAGATATCAAAAAGACTATAAATTCTATTATTGATGAAAACAAGGACATGGAAGCTCATAAACTTTGGGAGTTTCTGAAATACAAAATCAAAGAAAAATGCATTTTTATATCTTCCAATCACAAAAAGAAAATTAAAACAAAATATGACTCCATACTGAAAGATATTGAGAATATTCAACAGTTTTTGACGGATAACCCAGATGACTCTAATATGAAGGAACAACTAGTATGTAAAGAAGCAGAGTTGAAATGTATGCACGAGGAACACATGGAGGAATAATGGTCCGCACTAGAGCCACATGGATTTCCGAGGGAGAAAAAAAACTCTCGTTATTTTTCAACTTAGAGAAAAGGAATTTTGATAAAAAGCATATACAAAAACTTAAGAAAGGCGAAATAACTATCACCAAGCCCAACGAACTAAAACACGTCTTTCTAGTTCTGTGACCAAGCCACAGGATATATTAATGGAAGAGAAAGATTTTTATGAAACCCTATACAATTCAAATAATATTGAAGATAATGATATAAAGAACGTGTTAAATGATTTTAAAATACCTATGACTGATCAAGATTTAGCTAAGTTGTGTGAGGGATGTATTCTAGAAAATGAATGTTATAATGCCATTAATAATATGTCAATGGCTTGTGATAAAACACCTGGTATAGACGGCCTTCCCGTTAACTTTTATAAGGTTTTTGGGGAAGATATAAAGGAGCTTATTTGTAAAGTATTTAATACATGTTATGTAATTTGTGAACTGTGCCCATCGATGAAAAGAGGAATAATAACCCTTCTTCCAAAAAAAGGCAAAGACAATCTTTATTTAAGGAACTGGCGCCCAATTTCACTATTAAATACAGATTACAAGATACTGGCAAAAATTCTCGCAACTAGACTTCAAAAAGTTCTTCCTTTTATTATACATGGAGATCAAACTGGTTTTTTAAAGAACAGATACATTGGCGAAAATATTCGTTTACTTTTAGACTCTATAGATTTAAGCAAAAAATTTCCAATCAATGGTATTATCTTTTCGATAGATTTCGAAAAGGCATTCGATTCGGTTGAATGGAATTTTCTAGATATCTGTTTGAATAAATTCGGTTTTGGAAATACATTGATATCTTTTGTTAAACTGCTGCATACTAATATCGAAAGCTGTGTTATAAACAATGGATTCTCATCACCTGTTTTTAATCTTCACAGGGGGGTAAGACAAGGATGCCCACTTTCCCCATACCTCTATCTAATTGGGGCTGAGATACTAGGAATTATGTTAAGACAGAGTACACATATTCAGGGAATCAACTTTGAAGGAAGTGAAAGACTACTTATTCAGTATGCTGATGATACATTGATTTATCTTGATGCTAATGAGCAAAATCTTTCTAACTGTTTTGCTATTTTATCTAAATATTCCAAATTTCAGGTTTAAAAATTAATGTCAACAAAAGTAAGATTGTTAGGCTGGGGAATTTCAAAGGTACACTATGTAGAGAACTACATTTAGAATGGGTTGATAACGTCATTAATTACTTAGGAATACAAATCCCAATTCACGATTTGTCAGATATTTGTTCTATAAATTTTGACATCAAATTGAAAGAAACTTATAAACTTCTGAAAGTGTGGAACTGTCGCAACTTGACTCTTTTAAGTAAAATTACAATATTGAAATCATTAGTACTTCCCAAGTTTGTTTATTTGTTTTGTAACTTACCAGATCCACCGCAAACTTTTTTCGATACTTTGCAAAAAGTCTTTTTGACTTTTTATGGAGCGGGAAGAAAGACCGTATCAAAAGAAATTTAATGTACAATGAATATGAACATGGGGGGTTAAAAATGACCCACATTAAAAGTTTTTGTAGTGCGTTAAAAATTTCATAGGTCAAAAGGGTACTTGACAACCAAAATAAAGGCAGGTGGAGAACATTTTTTCAATTCCAAGTGAATTCGTACGGGGAGAATTCATCTTCAACGGTAACTTTTGTACTGATGATGTAACTTTTTTTCATGTCGGTCAATTTTGGCACGATGTCTTGATAGCTTGGTCTTCCTACAAATATTACAATCCGGTCAAATATAAGGAGGTTGCATCACAATCTATATGGAATAATTCATTTATCAAAATTGATGGTAGACCAATTTTTTCAGAAATTGGTTTGACAAAGGTATAAAGTTTATAAGTAATATTCTGAATGAGAACGGAAATCTTAAATATTTTAGAGAAATGCAACTATTTTTTAATTTAAACGTTAATCAGTTTATCCGCTACTTTGCTACTGTTAGTGCTATCAAGTCAACGTGGCGAAATTTGTTTATGCATTGTAATTCTGTTCGTTCTCCAGAAGACCACGAATTGCAGTTATTTCTGTCAAAAAAGAAACCAACAAAATTTTGCTATCCAGTGTTTGTAAGTAAGGTAGGTTTAAGTTTGAATGATACAAATCACTTAAATAAATGGGAAAATGACCTAAATTTGAGTTTAGAGATGTTACGTGGACGCCGTTGTGTAAATACGTGTACCTAGACAGCCCCGGGCTGGTGCAAATGAATTTCACACTTTTATACATCTGAGTCATATTTGAGTTATCATCGTTCATCTACCCTTCGTCAGCAAAGTGTATCAGTTGGACAGCAATTTGTGCCAATTTTGTGCCTATTTTTCTGATATTTTGTTTTCTAAATGACATTGAACCCACTATCACCATGCCGTACGACACGCGAGCGAACACACAGCAACACGCCCAATCTGACCAGCCCACGCCCAGTGAACTTAAAGCGGACGTTATGAAACTCTCGGATGTGCTTTGCAAAAAGATCGACGGTCTTCGGGATGAAACGAACGCCATGCACCGTAAAATTTCTGATGTCGAGACATCACTAAAAGTCACAAGTGACCGTGCTTTGAACATTGAGGAAAATGAGATCCCAAAGCTTCGAAAGGAACATAAATCCGAGGTAGAAGCCTTAGAGAAGAAGCTACTTTTGTTGGAAGTTTATTTGCGCAAATCTAACCTTCTCTTTTATGGAATAGCCCAACACAAAGATGAAAATGTATATGAAAAACTCAGAAAGGTCTTCATCGATGTACTAGACATACCAAGTGAGGAAGCTGCAAGGATCTTGATCACAAACGCCCATCGACTCCCACGGAAGTCGCACTCGCAGGCAAACGAAGGAGCAGCACGGGAACTAGGACGGGATCCCATCATCGCGAAATTTGTGATACTGTGTGATTGCCAACGTATCCTCGAAGCTTACGATAACCAACTACGCAACAAGAATACTACTAAGGATCACGATTCCGGCATCAACCGTGACACCCCCCACACCCCGTAGCAGGATCTCCGTGAGGACTGACCTGCCGCCTATCATGAAATTCCGCCGAGGAAAACTGGCTAATGTCGCCTACCATCTTCGCAAAGAAAAAAAAAAACCTATCAACGAAGATCTTCGTCAACGGCACCGACGTCATTCTTCAGTTCAAGGAGAAAAGCCAAAGAGAATGGCAAACCTACACTGATTAATACATCAGGATCGTTACCCCAAGATCAGCTTCATTGTTAAACTAGTTCAAGAAACCCACGTAAGATTTACCCTGCCAATTTTTTCTTATACGTAAACACTAAACTTTTCTTTCCGGACATAAAATTCTTGAATGTGCCGGTTATAATTATTTCTAAGACCAAGGATGAGTCTAAAGCTATACAACCAACAGGTGACCAATATATCAAGTTTTTAGGTTGATTTATGATATTGATGCGAAATGTACACCGACTTTCATGTTTTTATGTATTTTTGAACATTACAACACAGGAAAAAAGAGAAAGACGAATGTAAATAATCATTTATAAGACCAAAAATAAGATTCGAGCCATATAACAAAGGTATGAAATTTTTATATTGGTTGATGATGTAGATCCGCATTGTATACTGACTTTTACGTTTTTATGTATTTTTGAACATTACAGAACAGAAAAAAAAGAAAGGAGAAAGTGAAAATTAACTTTTCTCCCCAGTCATAAAATTCTTGATCGTAATAATCATTTATAAGACAAAGGATGAGACTCTAGCCATTAAATTTATAACATACCAAGATATCAAACCTATGTGTTGGTTTATGGACATTTTGCTGATGCGCATCTTACTGATTTTCAGGTTTTTATATAAATTTGAACAATACAAAACAGAAAAAAGAGAGAAAGACGAATGTAATAATCATTTATAAGACCAAAGATGAGATTCAAGCCATGTAACCAAGATATGAAATCTGTATGTTGGTTGATGATATTGATCCGCATTGTATACTGACTTTCAAGTTTTTATGTATTTTTTAACATTACACAACAGGAAAAAAAAGAAAGGAGAAAGTGAAAATTAACTTTTTTCTCTAGTCATAAAATTCTTGACTGTAATAATCATTTATCAGATCAAGGATCAGACTCTAGCCATTAAATTTATAACATACCAAGATATCAAACCTATGTGTTGGTTTATGTACATTATGCTGATGCGCATTGTACTGACTTTCAGGTTTTCATAAAATTTTGAACATTACAAAACAGAAAAAAAGAGAAGGGCGAATGTAATATTCATTTATAAGACCAAAGATAAGATTCAAGCCATATAACAAGGATATGAATTTTGTTCATGTTGGTTGATGATATTGATCCGCATTGTATACTGACATTCATGCTGTTTTTTATGTATTTTTGAACATAACAAAACAGAAAAAAAAACGAAAATGAAAATTAACTTTTCTCTCCAGTCATAAGCCTTGACTGTGATAATCATTTATGAGACCAATGATCAGACTCATGCCATTATTTTCATAAAATATCATAACCAAAATATCAAATCTATGTTTTGGTTTATGAATTTTATATTCATGCGCATTGTACTGAACTTTCGATTTTTAAATAATTTTTTAATATTACAAAACAGAAAAAAAAAAGAAAGAAGAAAGCAAAAATCAAGCTCAAGTATTGTTTTCCTTTAATTCAAGTTCATTATGACTTGGGTAAGATGTTCTGAGGAGAAGAGAGAATGAAAATAGGAAAAGATTATTATGTCATTCAATGTGACTGTTACACTTATTTCTTCTTTTTCTTTTGTCCAAATGGAAAAAAAATGCTGACATGTTTATATTTCATTTTTCTTTCAAGTTTTTTTTGTTCATGGTAACTATCGAAAAAACATTTCTTGTCGATGGTTACAAAATAATTAACATTATTCTATTATAATCAAAATTACCCAATTCTATGAAAGAGGGTAAAACTTTACATGTATGTCTAAAACGTAAAAACGATTTCCAAAATAAGTAATCTTAATCTGTCCTCAACTCTGAATTCCAGTCATTTGTATTTAAGCTTTCACTGTGCTCAATTGAAGCCAATTTCAGCAGATTATCAACCCCTCCTTTTTTCATTTTTGTTTCTCAGCTATAATCACCTCACAGAGCACCTACTATACAAACATGAATTGGTCTGTTTTAATTTTTCGGGCCTGCTTAATTACCCACCCACTTTTTTTTTTCCTTTTCGTAATGCTGGCACATATCGTTATTTTCAAATGATTTAATTTCAATCTCGCCCACAAAATAGGCACAGTGATGTATTGAGCCATTCATGTTTTGCCTTTGCTATAGCGATGAACGCAACGTCCCTTTGGCCATTTCAGTGTGTTTCTGACAATGAGTGAATGTAGTGTTAAGCATATCAAAGCATTTGTTTACATACCCAACCTTACATTCCATCATATTCCCTGCTACAAATGTCTAATTGTTCTGTATTGCAGTTACTGCATATTGCACATAATATTATCATGTCTAGAGTTACATCGTTGTTTTTATAAAATGTATGTAAAAGATTGCCACTTACTGATGAACTAATATTGACTAGGTGGTTCCAGGAGCCCCCAAATAGGAAATCATACTCTTTAACTTAGAACTCCAGTCATCTATTTTTCATGCTTTCACCATTCTTTTAATGATTTAATGCCAGTTTTAATGATCATTACCCCACCATTTCTCTCCCAAGATATGAAAATCTCATAGAATGTATTGGTTCATTACAAGGTTTTTATTTTCTGGCTTGCTCCCTGTTTTGTTTTATGTTTTTCATGCACAATTTCAGAATGGCTTAAGCAAAGTCGAAATTTGATCTTGCCCACGAATACGCACTATGCCCAAGCCCATTATTGTGCTTGGTTTTGTTATGTAATACTTAAATGTTGTATTGATTGCAGATGAGGATCGTTATTCAAACCTTTTCCAGGGTTGATTCCCCCCTTTTTTCTAGTTGACTGAAACAAATTCATTGAATATCACAACAACGTTTTGAACCATTCATTTGGCAAACTTCATGTTTAAACACGCCACGAAACATGCCTGTAGCCATTACGGTTGTGCCTCTGACATTCAATGTGTGAATATATAGTGTTACCATATCAGTGCATTTGATTACATAACTGTTTTAAATCAATTATGTTCCCTATTATTCCTCTCATGTCTCTATTCTTTTTTCGTGCACTGCAGATATGTATACTAGACATACAATAAAACATCACTCAATGTCTATACGGTAATTTTGTCTTGCTATTGGTATGTAACAATTTGCAGTCATACGCTTTGTTTGGCATAGTAATGAATTCCTTATTATACACAAACACAATGAGATACATGTACTTTTATTGAAAACATCTTATTTGTTTTTATATTTATTTCTAAAACATTGCCAATTGTTATTATGATTAACCAGGTGTTTCTAAGAGCCCTTGGCCTGTTGATTAATACCACGACAATGTCATTTCCTTGGTTCGGGTCTTCACAGGCCATCTCGGGTAAACCCTTAAAAGTTGTATGAAGTAACCATGCACATGAGAATTGTTATTCACAGAATATTGAAATTCCTCTACATGACTTAGCTATCTTTTTAAAAAAATTACTACTATTTCAGCTGTCAAGCTGATTGATGAAGGTGTGTACATAATATCTAACTGAATGCCACATTGATGTATTGAGCTATTCATACACAAAACTCCATGGCTTTCCCTCTTTTCCATTGATCGCAATGTGCCTTTGGTCAGTACATTTGTGTTTCTGACATAATTAGTGAAAAGTGTTACGAAGGCACTCGCTTACAGAACTATTCAAATTACCGATGTTCCTCAATTACTATACATAAATCTCATGCATTATTTTCGTATTGCATTAGTGCATACTGGACGTTCATGTCTAGAGGTAATTGTCGTTTTGCTATTGGTATATGTAACAACTGTTATTGATAACATGGTAGTGAAATGTTACGTATCCATGTAAATATTCATCATTCTATTCCATTGTCTAGTTGCTACCTCACCCCCCCCCCCCTAAAGGAATTCTTACCCAAAACCTTGTTAAGTCGACGTAATCACTGAGATGGCCATTTATTGTTTGATAAGTTCAATCAGATTCCTTTTTTCCCTTTGTAAATTCACGTAGCTATGAATTATGACAACTACTATTTGTAGGATTGTTAAATTCAATATACATGTAATTGGTTACTTTACCATCAATTTGCAGCCTGATTGGTTATTGAGCCAGTTTTTTCGTGTTTGTGTCTTATACACTCTGCATGCGCTATTAGGTTTTGGGGTTCAATCTTATGATTACTAGATTAAGAAATGTTAATCCAGAATTCTGATTAAGATTTCTCAATGGACTTTTTGATTTCTCCATGTTAGCGGTTTTTTAGGATTGTTTTTTGAACTGGCAACTCTAGAGTATGGAGGTAACTTATGGGTGGAGACCCATCTAAGGACTTTTCTTGTCAGGGCGGATTCCGCTGCGTGAGAATGCTATAAATTATTGTTTTCTCCATTCAGCGATCTCTGCCTGCTGCATGTGCGCTATAGTTCAGCTGTATTCAACGATGACTTGCATAGTTTTCAGTAAAATTGATTTCTAATTTTCTCTCTCAAAAAAAAAAAAGGAAGGAAAGAAAAGGGGAAGGTGGAATGAAAAATTTACATGTTTTTCTTTGAATTTTAGTAGTACCTTTTTCTGTAAATTCTATACTATTTCAACAGTCCAGCGCCAGGATTTCCATATTTATCCATCCAAGTATTTGCGGGCCTCTACCCATGTTCTATCTCTTTTTTTACTCCATAACTTGGAATATTTAATGCATTCCAGATAGAATACAAACTCCTACAACCCTCTTGCTTCAATATGATTTTTTTTTTTTTGGATTGAACTTTACCACAAGCCCGGAGTCTGTCTGACCGTCACACACAAGTGAACATGTACCCAGCCCTGATTTCAGTTGTCTTATACACATGCACTCCTTCACACACTTGCACACACCAAGCACACCAAGTTAACAAGCATTGTGGCAAACAATTAATGAAGCCTTAGGTAAGAAAAAACATAATCAAAGTACAATCGAATTTGAAGATAATGGGCGTAATATTCAAGATCCTAATGATATTGCTAATGCATTTAATGCATTCTTCACTAATGATGGCCCAAATTTAGCATAAAAAATAGTCAATGGGGAAAACGATTTTTCGAAATACTTAAAGGACAATGTTCAACACTCTCTGTTTTTTAATCCAACAAATATCGATGAAATTTTAGAAATTGTACGTTCCCTAAAACCCACTAAATCAAGCGGCCATGACGAATTAAGTGTATCTCTATTTAAGCAAATAATTCATTTCATAGTTTGCCCATTGTCTCATATTTTTAATCTGTCTCTCTCCCAAGGTATTTTTCCCGACTTACTAAAGATGGCAAAGATAATTCCGATTTATAAAAAAGATGACCCAGCCCAAATTGCTAACTACAGACCAATTTCTTTGTTACCAAGCATTTCGAAAATACTAGAAAAAATAGTTTATAAACGATTATATACTTTCTTGAATATGAATGATTTACTAATTCCTAATCAGTATGGATTCAGAGAGAATCACTCAACTGACTATGCAATTTTACAACTATACGACAAAATAACTGATTCCCTCTCTGAAAGAGAACACACTATCGGAGTATTCATGGACTTATCGAAAGCTTTCGACACAATTTCGACACAATGGATCACCCAAAAGAAAGCACTTCGGATCTGCACCCATTCACATCACTTAGCCCACACAGATCCAATATTTCATAAATTAGAAATTGCCGATATTCACCTATTCCAAACTGCAGTCTTTATGTACAAATTTTCGACAAATACAATTCCATTGCCACTTTTTTTTGTAATATTTTCACGTATAATAGAAATATTCATTCTTATCCCACTCGACACTCTACTGATCTCCATTTAACCAACCCCAAAATAATTCTTGCCCATAAATCGGATATTAATTTGTAAACTAAAAGCAGATGGAGTGAGAGGGGTTGCCCTCTCCTGGTTTGAAGATTATTTGCGTAATAGACGTCAATATGTTATTTTTAAATCTGAATCATCTAATATTTTATCAATTAAATGCAGAGTACCACAGGGCTCTATTTTAGGTCCCTTATTTTGTTTTATATACATGAATGACATTGTAAACGCATCACCACTCCTAACATATATTTTGTTTGCAGATGACACCAACATATTCTATTCACATGCAGATCTTAATATCCTTGTAACAACTCTCAATTCAGAATTAACAAAATTATCATTCTGGTTCAAATCCAATAAACTCTCCCTCTATATAGACAAGACATACTACATCTACTTTAAAAACATACATTCTAAACATGTTCTCAACAACAATATTTTCATAAATGATATACCTCTCACTGAAAAGGAAGAAACAAAATTCTTAGGTGTTACAATCAATTCAAACCTAACTTGGAATAACAATATTCGTAATATTTGCGCTTTAGTTTCTAGAGGCATAGGCATGATTTTGTATAGACTAAATTACCATCTTCAACCTAAATCATTATTCATGCTCTATAATCCATTTATTCTATCCTACATTTCTTATTGTAACATAGTATGGGGAAATAACAAAACGAAAATTATGGCAATATCTCACCTCCAAAAGAAAGCACTTCGGATCTGCACCCATTCACATCACTTAGCCCACACAGATCCAATATTTCATAAATTAGAAATTGCCGATATTCACCTATTCCAAACTGCAGTCTTTATGTACAAATTTTCGACAAATACAATTCCATTGCCACTTTTTTTTTGTAATATTTTCACGTATAATAGAAATATTCATTCTTATCCCACTCGACACTCTACTGATCTCCATTTAACCAACCCCAAAATAATTCTTGCCCATAAATCGATTAGACACCATGGTCCAGATGTATGGAACAATTTACCTCCCAGCATAAAACATTCAGCATCACTTTATTCTTTCAAAGCATTAATGAAAAAATAGCTTTATCCAAATATTTGTAAAAATGACCAGTTTTAGAAAAAAAATAAAAAACAAACATACATATTGCTAACCTTTCACAGGCACTCACTCACTTGCACGCACTTGCAACTGTTATTATTATTTTTTCTACCCTTTCTTTCTGAAAAACTCCGGTTTATATAAGATTTTTCAAATATCGATTTTAATTACTACATGTGACACCCTTGAACGCGACTTATAATGTATCATGTAGCCCCATCTCCCGGCTGCTATCGACTCAAGCCTTTTGGCTTATAATAGCTGGCCCCTGCATTTATATTTATTTCTTCATTAAAACCAGCTCTATTATTTTAATGTTATCTAAGTATACATATTCTTCCTTTGTATATTTGTCACTCTTAACTTGTATCAATTTGATTTGTATCGATATAATTTCCAATGTTTGTATCTTTAATAAATGCAGAAACTTCTGCTAATTCAATGGCATGACCGTTTTAAAAGAACATTCAAGGCTACGCTGGATACCAAGATACGTTCTTTTCAATTTAAGTTCATTCATAGAAGAATAGCAACTAATGACTTTTTGTTTCGAATTGGAGTAAAAAGTTCACCAATATGCAATTTTTGTAAGAAAGAAAGTCAAGATCTTATGCATTTTTTTTCTATTGTTCGGTTGCCAAAACATTTTGGAATGAGGTAAACAAGTGGCTGGTTGATTTGAACGTTCTTACTTTGCGAATTTCGGTTTTAGATATTTGTTTTGGAGTTCATACAAAGAACGCTTTAATTAACACAATTCTGTTGTATGGTAAATACTTTATTTACAGACTAAAATATACTGAAAAAACATTGGTTTTTAAGCTTTTTCAAAAAGATATTTTATTTTTGGAGAAAGTAGAAAGAGTTATTGCAATTAGACAAGGCAAACTTTCAGTTCACTTAGAGAAATGGAAAACATTGATTAATTCCCATTATGTACTTGCTGAATTGTAGAAATTCATTTATGTATGTCTTTTATTATCCTGAAATTGTTATATTCTGTCCATTGAAGTGAAGCAATAAAATCTGTAATAATAATAATAATAAAAAGTTCGACCACCTAGACAATGCCTAGAACTCGTCGGAAGGGGAGAGCATCGGACCTTCCACTTTTGAATGAAAGGCTTTGATACAAAATTGTATGAAAATACCTTTATTAGTCATCACTGATTGGTTACCCGGATTTCACAGACCTACACTGTAAAAAATCCCGAGTCAGATCGACATGGAAAAAATGTCTGTTGGGCCACACTCCTTTCCGGGTCAGAAATGACCCAGTAAAGATCAGATGTGACCCTGAATTGAGTCTTTATGACCCCATTTCGGGTCACTTTTTACCCTATTCTGGGTCGCTTTAGACCCGGAAAGGAGTGTGGCTCAACAGACATTTTTTCCGTGTCAGTCTGACTTGGGATATTTTAGAGTATATACATCTGCCATCGTCTGCCGGAAAAGAGGCACTATCACGTCAATGCGATGTCATCTCGGGGTCATCCCACGCGAGCTCGACATTGAAAAAAGGTTCACGAGTCATATAGCCCACAAGCTAGACACAAAGTAAACAAGGCCCATGTACGTTCTCGACTATAAAATAGGCTCACGATATGTTTCTGTTTGTTGTTTTACAGGTTCTATTTGATGTGAATAATGTATAAAATATGAACGTAAGCTATACGGGATCTTTTAAAGGAGAAAGATCTCTTAAAGGCTTTCAGCAAATTTGTAAGATACTTTTCGCGTACCGCTTTTATGAAATCCATACGCGTTTTCTAATATACATGTTGATATCTATGCTTAAAATGCAAATATATACTCATATTTTAATTCCTAGGACAAGAGATTCAAGTTCAGTTCTCAGAAATAGGCTGAATAAGTTTTTTTTTTCTGTTTCACTCTAATTTCACTTTGGACACAGTTACAATTGCTTGTATTCGGAAATACAAAGTGAGTCAAAAAGATTTACACTTCTAAAAATCATACAAAAGCATATTTGACATGATCCGGTATTGACCTTCCTGTTGGTCCGATGGTTTTCTTTCACAACTCCGCTAGATACCGGTTCCAAGCCCGGCGTCCCGAAAGGGAAGGAGGAGGATTGGGAAAAAACAATTCCCGTAAAAATGCTGGAAAAAAAAATCCAGATTCCAACAGAAGGGGCAGTACTAAAATGTCAAATATGTTTGAATGGTTGAATTCAAATTAACTCGTGAAGCAGCTATATAAAAGTGCAATGTTTTGACTCCCTGTATACTCCTAAATACAGTGAAGGAGGAGGGGGTTGATGTCTTGACTTGTCTAAATAGAATATCAACCATCCTTTTTGCTAAATTTGTAATACACTTTGTTGTTGTAAAGAGTAGTAGTGCTATTTTTGTCAAAGATGCTGTATGTAGGCCTGCTCTCTCCTTAAAATATTATGTATTATATCCCTCATTTTAAGACTGTTGCATTAGGAGTGTACCCAACAAGAAACTGAATAGCTTTAACCAGAACAGACGTTTCCTCCGCATAGTTCATTTTTAGTTGATGACGTCACGCATAGTTCACGTTTTCCCTAGGGAAAATTGAACTATACTTCCCCCCCTTGCCTCGACTCGCTACACGACGCGAAGGGAAATTACAGCGGTTGAGCTCAGTCAGTGGAGGCGCCAAGGGGGGGGGGGGGCATGGGGGGTATTTGCTCTCCCCCAACCCCCGAAATTTTGAGGACTGAAAAGAAAAATTATACAGTAGATTTGCAAATAAGTAGATGCTGTCATAAGCATCATATTCAAGCTGAGAAGTGCTCTAAAATACCGTTTTCCACTCTTCAAAACTTGAAATTTTTCTAACTCAGTCGCTGTTGGCTTCTTCTCACGCTATTAGTTTGTAATACGTTTATATCGCTTGTTATATCTTAAAGTAAGGCAGACATTTCAGTGTGTAATACACAAGCTAATATAATTGTTAAACTACAGTACATGGCGTGTATTCTGTCGTCAGCAATATGTGTAAGGGGGGGGGGGACGTGGAGAACAAATACTCAAAGTCTGCTCCATTGGTATAAATCCCGGGGGTGGGGGGATATATCCCCCATTATTTCGAGAGGGAGGATGGTGTGCATAAACATCCCCCCCCCCCCACAGTTTTTAAGGAAGAATGATATTCGAACTAATCAGTTAGTAAAACTTTTAATAATCTGTCATAAATAACTATCTTATTTTAAAATTTCTATTTGAAAATGCAACTGAAAACCAGAAGTGGTTATTTTTGGCTCGCTCGCTTCGCTCGCTCATCTTATTGTAGAATATCTATTTGAAAATGTGATTAGAAACCAGAAAAGTGGTTATTTTTCGGCTCGCTCGCTTCGCTCGCTCATCATATTTTAGAATTTCTATTTGAAAATGTGATTAAAAACCGGAAAAGTAGTTATTTTTGGCTCGCTCGCTTCGCTCGGGCATCCTATTTTAGAATTTCTATTTGAAAATGCGATTAAAAACCAGAAAAGTCATTATTTTTGGCTCTTCGCTTTGCTCACTCGCAAAATAAAAATTAGAATTTTGTAAATTTGACTGCCCCTGCTCCCCCATTTTCTTTTGCCCTCCATTTGCCTTCCCCCCCACTTTAACAATCCTGGTGCCGCCACTGAGCTCAGTGCTAAGCCAGCCTGCACCGTACCTCACGGGGCGGCACGGGCAACCTTATCTAGCTAGCTCTAGCGCTCACAGCTGCGCCGCGACAATCATGCTGAATGCGATGCAACTCGCAGAATCATCGAGCTGCGGATACGTCTTTTTTGCAGGAGTTTCTGCATTTTTTGTCAAATCAAATAACAAATTTATAAACAATAGTAATAAATATACAACATAATTGATCAAATTACAAATGTGACAGTTAAATAACAAATGACAACAGATTAAAGACATGATTATGAGTAGAAATGAACAAGTAGAAAAAAAACACAAGAATGCAGGGGCCAGCTACCTTAAGCAGAATGCTTGAATGAATAGCAGCCAGTGGAAAGGGCTACATGGAAACCATAATGAATATAAATGTCTATATCATAAAAGCGATGTCACTAACTGAAAAAAAATTACTACAAAAAAGGGGAATAGGGGGAAGGAAGGGGGTGAGGTGAAGTGTGTGCAAGTGGGTGCACGTGCAGGTGAGAAGTTTACGAATAAGTGGATAGCAAATACTTCTTTAAAGAAGCTTTAAAATAATTTTAAAAAAAAAGGGATACGGCGTGTTTAATATCAAAAAGTAAATTATTCCAAACATCTGGACCGTGATGTCTTATCGTTTTTTGAGCTATGATTAATTTTGGATTTGTTAAATGAAGATCTGATGAATGTCGTGTAGGGTAGGAATGGACATCTCTGTTGTAGATAAAAATATTCTGAAAGGATATTGGTGTAGGGTTGGTGGAAAATTTATACATAAATATAGCAGTTTGATAGTGTGAATACCGTTAATTTTCAATGTTCAAAAATTATAAAATATAGGATCAGTATGGGCTAAATAATGAGAGTGAGAACAGATACGCAGTGCTTTCTTTTTGAATACGCAATATAGTGTCTATATTCATTTTGTTACTATTCCCCCCCCCCCCCCATATTTTCCCCATACGATATATGTGACAAAATAAATGAGTAATAAAGCATTAATAGTGATCTTTGATCTTTGAGAAAAATAATATTTCAATTTATATAAAATGCCTATGCCTCTTGCTACCAAAATGCTAATGTTACGAATGTGACTATAGAATTAATGTGTTTAAAGTACTAGAATGGGTAGAATTAATGTGTTTAAAGTACATGAAGTTTGTTTTGTTTAAAATGAGGGAGAGTTTTATTGGATTTAAACCACAATGATAATTTCTTTAATTCTTGATTCAGGGTTGTAACAAGCATGTTTAAATGTTGGTGTGAATAAAATATGTTAGTATCATCTGCAAATATCATCTGCAATCTGTGAATAAAATATGTTAGTATCATCTGCAAAGGGGCCTAAGATTGAGCCCTGTGGTACTCCACATTTCACAGTACATATATTAGATGATTTGGATTTGAAATTAACATATTGATGACTATTATCTAAATAGTCCTTAAACCAAGAAAATACGATCCCTCTGATGCCACATGTCTTTAATTTACATAATATAGCATGATCCATTGTATCGAATGCCTTCGATAAATCCATAAAAACCCCAACAGTGTGCTCCTTTTTTGAAAATGAATCGGTTATTTTGTCGTAAAGTTGTAAAATTGCGTAGTCAGTCGAATGATTTTTTTCTGAAGCCATATTGGTTGGACATTAGTAGTTTATTCATATCCAAAAAAAAAAAGAGTATAAAAAATTGCAATTTTTTTTTTTTCAAGTATTTTAGAAAAGCTTGGCAACAACGAGATTGAGCGAAAGTTTGTCATATGGCATGGGTCATCTGTTTTATATATTGGAATTATTTTGGCAAGTTTTAGTGAATCATGAAAAATTCCCTGGGAAAGAGATAGATTGAAAATATGTGCCAGCGGAGAAGCCAGGAAGTGAATAATTTGTTTTAATAGATATACACTTATTCCATCATGGCCACTAGATTTAGAAGGACTTAGAGATCTAAAATTTCATGAACATTCGTTGGATCAGTATGATTATCTAAATATTGTGAAAAATTATTATCATTACTAACAATCTTTGAGGCCAATTTTTGGCCAACATTAGTGAAACATGTATTAAATGCATCAGCAATAAGACCAGTGTCTTTAATGAAATTTCCATTTTCTAAAAATTCAACATTTTGTACATTTTCTTTTTTTTTACCTATCATTTCATTAATTGTATGCCACAATGTTTTGTTATTGTCTTTATTCTTTCAATTTTGTCAGAAAAGTATGATTTTCGTGCTAAACGGATAATAGAAGTTAGCTTATTACGGTATCTTTTATATTTGTTTTGATGTTCCAAAGTAGGTGATTTAAGTGATATCTTATATAATCTATTACGAGTAAATATTGATTTTATTATTCCTTGAGTGATCCACGGTTGTTTATTCTTCTTTTTGCCGAAGGTTATTCTTGTCAGAGGCACATTTTTATCATAGTAGTGAAGAAGTGTGTTTATAAATATTTCATATGAATTATTAACATTTGTCTCATGAAAACATCTTGCCAACTTTCTGTACTCAAATCTGTTTTTAGGGACTCTATGTTGCGTTTGGTTTCTTTTCGTCGAGTAATGTGTTCTTTATTTGAAAGTTGATGTAAGTGTTTATTATCTGAACATATCGTGAAAATTGGTAGATGGTCTGAGATATCGTAATATATTATTCCATTACTTTCTGTACTAAGTACGTTTGAGAAAATGTTGTCAATTAATTCTATGTGTTATATTTGTAATCCTCGTAGGTTTGTCAATTAGAGGTTTGAAAGAAAATGTTGATAATAAATAAGTAAAATGTTGCCCAAGGGCAGTGTGAGGCAAAGAGAGATCTGTATTAAAATCACCCATGAGGTAAATATCTTTGTTTTCTCGAGATACGGTTTCAAGACATGATTCTAATTTATCTAAAAATATATCAGCTACGTTGTTTGGTGGTCTATAGATTACACCGACTTTTTTATGCTTATAGTTACCGTCAACAATTTCTATGAATAAGGTTTCTATGCCGTTAATTTTAATATCATGCCTCACTTTAATAATGCAGATTATTGTGAACGTAAAATGCGACACCGCCTCCCTTACCATTTTTGCGATCTATATGGTTAAATGTGTAATTCTCAATATCAAATATGGCAGGGGTCGTTGCGTGTAACCATGTCCCTGTCAAAGCTATTATAGAAAAATGAAATGAATTTAATATAGATAAAAACTCATTGAAAGTATCAAAGTTCAAATGGATGATATAGGCAAACAGATTACCCAACATCGCACAATAGACTTCCCATTAAACTTTCTTTTTTTCTGCTCTGGACAGAATGGCATCAATAAAGAGAAAAGAATTCAAATATGGCGTTGAAAAGGGGAAAAAAACCACCATGTAGCTCATATACATGGGCAATCATTACACTTTGATGGTTTCTGGGTATGTATCAATAAGGCCTACTCTTAATTTCGATCATAATACGTGTATAAGGCAAAATAAACAGAAAGTTGTAGGACGAGTAACGTGGTATCCTCATTTGCATATTCATGTTCACGTGATTCATAATCTGTTTCCTCCAAGTATTTCATCTGATAACATGACGCATGTATACAAGAGTGAGATCATTATCTGAAAATTCATATATTAACACATCAGTTGCCAGGTAAGGGAAAGGGGAAGGTATCCACAGTGCAGTGAAAACGTAGGCCTGGGTTGACAAGGTACACACAAGCATGTTACCCATGAATTACAAATGAGGACCTTCACGTGACTAATCTATACAGGAAAAAAACAAAATCATTGGCGTGACACCTGATCTGTAGAGGAAGTTTGTGCATAGTTGGAAAGAGGGGTTGACAATCCCATGAATAGAAGATAACTTGAAGTTTACATATAAATAACAGGTCAAAATTTTCCTAACACTTATGTATGGAAAGGTGTCATTGCTTAGATGAGGAGGAAAAAAAAACACAATCGAGATGAAAGATATTCAAGTATGCCGAGGGCACGGGATGACAAGATGCACAAAACGAACAAGCTTAACAAATTTGAAGGAAACAGGGATCCTCATTTGCACAGGTATTTGATACAACTTAATGGTCTTGTACCTTCACCAACTAAGTTGGAATAAGCATGAGGGAGCATAACATTTAATTAGCATATATATCGTAATACTGTAAAAATGTATACATGATAGAAATACGTCTCATTAACCCGTTGAATTATCAAATTTTCATAAACTGTATACGGGGGGAGGGGGACCCGGTCCCAGTAGGCAATAGGTTGAGTCAAGGGTGTCAAAAATACCATGGTAAATAAAACATGTTTAGTGAAATGCTTGGGTTATGAAGCTTGATATGCAAAGTATATGAAAGAGGATCCTCATTTGCATAGGCTGTGATGGCACGACATGCTTTGAAAACATAACCTACATCCGCAACCCTGATTGGGCAACATAACTGAGAACAATTATGAAACTTTACATATAAATTAAATATCGTCCAAGCGTTTGCCAGGGAATGGAAGGAATTTAAGTCAGAGATTCATGTAAAAATATACCTGAGATACACAAAGCATATTCTGTCTCCCTAACATCTCCCTGATAACGACGAACGAGGACCCTCGATTAATAGGCAGCATTAGTAGCCTATACAATACAACAATAACAATCATATTCATGTGAACCACCTGTTCAGATGATCTAGTTTCCAAAATAAGGGCCGAAATGCACAGATAGTAGTTTGTAAAAACGAGAATCAATTGAAGCCAAAGGAAACTTTACATATGAATCACATATCACTTTTTTCCTAACAATCATTCAAAAAAGGTATGATCTTGCCAAGGTGATGAGAATATATAAAATAAAGATAGGCGTAGTGTACCAGTCGAGAATGACAACATGGACAAAAGGCGTTGTATTGCGAATGGAAAAAAGACTCTCATTTACACAAGTTGTTTAACAGACAATTACCCTGCTCAGACACAAATAAATGAGTTTAGACACAATGAGGTAGTACGAAGAATTTTCGAACAGGGAAAGGCTAATCGAGGTAGCGATTTACATATAACTCGTATACCTGTACTTTGCATAATATACCCACGTGTTCATCCGCACAGTGCGTATAATGTATTCAAATTGGAGGTTTTGATGTTTACATATCATTTTCATCACATTATCTTTTGATCTTCTTAATGTTTGTTCAAATAAACAGTGTTTTTAATTTAGGAAGTCATTGTTTATAAAAATAAAGGGATAAAAACGTGGTGCATCAGTATGCATTACAAACAGTATATTTTTCAATTTTTAATGCAGTTATAGAAAGTTCCTCATTTGTATATGCATTGACAATTATTATCCGAGTTATAATACGTTTAAGTAGGCTTGTAACCTATTCGTCTGCAAACAGAGTTAGGTCAGTTATTGTGACGGTATACATGAGAGAACATTGATCGTAGGAAAGGAAAGTAAATAAACCAGCAATAAATCAGTACCGTCATAATACGATTTGAGAATTGTACTTCATTTTAAAATTAATATCTTTTCTTTTCTGTTTTCTTTTGAAGGGGAAAAATGCTGCGTAATGTAGGTATAACACTAGCAGTTGGCATGAATAATGTAGGTAAGAAGGTCTACAGTGGGCAAAACACAATTATGGTCAACTTTAAACTAGCGACTATCCCCGGGATGGTATACAATGGAGAGTATTATAAGTTAATAGGGCTACATGGAAATGAGGATCCAAATTCAGCATGTTCAAAATAACATCCACAGCTACAGTAATCCAAGAAAAGGTTTCAGTTGGTTATAGTGTTCAAAATGCGATAACAATATTCTAACATAGAAGTTCATAAGAGGAAAAATGTTCTTATACATGTATTTTGTCATCATCATGCAGTAAGAGCAACAAGAAATGGCAAAAAAATACTGAAGTATTTTGTAAATCTAGGCTGATTATTTTTATAAAAAAATAGTTAGCATGCATCATTATACATGCAAAAAGTCTTCGTGTTGGAAGAAAAATAGAAAAATTGACTCATTCCGTAAGACGAAGAATGGTATAAATAGTGAAGGTGTTTGAAAATTTTCACTTTGTGGAAATGATATTTTTTAAAAAAATGCCTTCTCCTCTTGAGGCTTTATCTTTACTAAATACAAGAACTATATAGAACAATTATTGTTTAAGGAGAGATTTTTTAGAAACTTATACCTCTTCCTTACTAGGAATGGTGTGAATGATTCGGATTCTAATCTGATTTTAGGTGGAGACTGGAACTGTGTAATTAATGCATGTGATGTCCAAGGTACCTACAGTAACTTTTATAAAAAACCACGAAATTTTTGTATACTGTTAAAACAACATTTACTATGTGATGTTTGGAGAAAACAACCCTCTTTGCAGACAATTTACCTGGAGAAACTACTCTCTACAAATTGCATCAAGACTGGATTACTGGCTTGTAAATAAAAATGTGCAGTTCAGAGTAATATAATCAGATATTAGACCGGCAATACGAGCCGACCATAATGCAGTATCACTCAAAATTAAAGTAAAAAATAATAATGATGAAGGTCCAAGTTATTGAAAAACTTGAATTTAAATTTGAATATGAAATTTGAATTTATTTATTTCACATCTCTTTAAAAAAAAATAGAATACAATACATTGATAATCAGAAGATTTCTGAATAGCATACAAGGTAGTAAAAAACAACAGTTGTACATAGAATACAAAATAACAAAATGCATAAAGTGATGAAGTAGATGTGGGGGAGCAGCAAAAAAAGCCATTGGCCTATCACGGCTACTCCCTGATTAACATTCATCACTAATCATACAATAAAATCTTACAATCGACATCTGAGAGTGCAAGAAACAAGACATATAACAAAATCAACAAAAATAGGCAAAAACATAAAACATATAGGCAAGCTTATTAAAGAGTACGATTATTCAGAAGGTGTGATTTATATTTTCTTTTGAATAAATTTAGTGAAAGGCATTGTTTTAATTCAGAAGGCAGATTGTTCCACACGAGTGGTCCACTGTGACTTATAACTGTTCTTGAAAAATTGAAACTGTAAAAAGGAACATATAATTTGTCAGAGTTTCTTGTAAGGTATTTATTGATGCTGCGATTTGTTATAAAATAATCATCAAATATGTTAGGTAACTTATTCATATAGTACGAAAACATAAAGGATGCAATTTGAAGAGTGTGTATATACAATATTACGACAGCTGAGATGTGGTAGTATAATAGTATGATATAATTGTACAAGAATACGCAATTGTAGGTCACCTTTAAGTCTACTCAGTATCCCAGTGGTTTTAGAGCTCTTCATAGAAATATCATTTACATGTTGTTTCCAACTCATATTATCATCGATTGTGACATCTAGGAATTTTGTGTATTGCACTTTCGTAATTTCAGTTTTATTGATATATAATTTTATTGTTTTCTCTTCAATTTTCTTATTTTTTGGCTTGAAAATCATATAAGATATCTTCTTTGTGTTTATTTGGAGTCTGTTCGCTTGGAACCAAAGTTGTATTTTTTCGATTTCAAAATTTTAAATATTGTTTAATTGAACGGGGTCCTTACCAGATAGAAATAAACTTGTATCATCTGCAAACAATGTGGTAGTTAAAATATCACTTACATGTTGCAGGTCATTTATATACAACAAAAAGAGAAGATGGCCCAGATTAGACCTTTAGGGTACCCCAACTGAAATATCCCGGAACTGTGAACAAATTTTGTTGATGCATACATATTGTTTTCGATTACTTAAGTAGTTTATTAACCATTTTAATAATGTACCTCTAAATCCATATGATGATAACACATCTATTAAAATATTATGATCGATGCAGTCGAAAGCTTTCGATAGATCTAAAAATACCCAAATCATTAGTTTTTTTATTTTTCATATTTCTTGGCTATTTTTTCTGTAAAATCGATCAAGGCATAAGCAGTGCTATATCCCTGTCTAAAACCGAATTGTTTGTTATATAAAATATTATGTTTTGAAATAAATGCTATCAATTTGTCATGTACTATTTTATTTGAATATCTTGCTGAAAACTGATAAAATTGATATGGGTCTATAATTTGTTACCAATGTTTTATTGCCATTCTTAAACACAGGAAGTATTTGGAAATACACCTTCTCAAGAGACATATTGATGATTTTACATAAAGGAGTAACTACTGTATGAACTGAATGTTTAACTACTTTAGGACTAATGTCATCGTAACCCACACTTTTATTTACATCCAATTTAGAAACAATATCATATATATTCCTTTCTGTTTGGTGTAAAATATATAGACTGACAAATGCTGTTTTTCATAAAATGTTTAAAGTTATTTTTTCGGATGGATTACCAGTAGCCGCATGTATTTGGGAACCTATACTACTAAAAAAAAATCATTAAATATATCTATGATATCTTGCTTATTTTCAGTAACCACTCCATTGTTTTCAATACTATAGTCAGCATCTTTTATAGTGTATGGGCGTGTGAATTATTGGTGAACATACAACTTTGAATCATGACAAAAGGGGTTAGGTGGTCACTTACATCTGTTTTAATAATACCAGTTTTTAAGACATTCACAAGCTGGTTATAAAATATATTATCTAATATGATCACTTACATCTGTTTTAATAGTACCAGTTTCTAAGACATTCTCAAGCTGGTTATAAAATGTATTATCTAATATGGTCGCAGAATTACTCGTTATCCTTGTAGCAAAAGAATTTTCAAAATCATGTGTACATGTCATAGAATCTAAGTTCATTAGATCAACATTAAAATCTCCCATAATAATACATTGTTTTTTCTCTTTGGAAATCTTACGTAACGGTATTTGAACAGTTTCTATACAATCATTTAATGACTAGCTAGGAGGTCTATAAATGACCGAAACTATGAAACATAAGGATTTTATGTCAACTTCAATGAATAAACTCTCAATACAATTTTTTAAAATATCAAGATAAGGCCTTCTTTTAAATTTCAGACTCTTATTCACATATATTCCAACTCCACCCCTTCGCTTGCTTTCACGGTTATCAGGTATATTAAAGTACTGTTCCTCATTTTCTCGAAGCCATGTTTCAGATATACCAAAGATTGAAACAGATTTTTTAAAATTACTAATACATTCTGAAAAATTGCAAAAATTACGCCTGAGGCTTCTAGAATTAAAATGAAGCATTGTCAAAACATCTTGAGCATTATAATCATCTATTAACTCGCAGAATTCATTTGGGGTGAAGTACTCATTATCAGTGCAGGTTCTTCTATTATCCAAACCATCAATGTCATCCATACTGCATACTGTAATAATTATTATAAGCACTAGCACTATAAAAGGGATAAAAATGTACATCATATAGTATCGTAATCACTTAAGGCAGTACACCTGAATTTTAGAGACCTTGGTGCATTGAATCGTCCTACAGATCAATAGTTACCATATGGACATCATGTTTACTTACATGTGGACAAAAGCAAAAAGCAAGAAATGCATGTATTAGCATTAACAGACAAACTTCAGGATTACATGCTTTCACATGATAGCAATTCGCATTCAAACATCTGCACGCCCACATGTACACCAAAATTCAAGAAATAAGTAATCACGCTGTTTTTTTTCCAAAGAATAGAATATTAATGCACATGTAAGCTGCAAAAGTGTGAATATTTTTTTTTTTTCAAAGAGTAGAATATTTTGAGGTAAATATGAAAATAAATATCCATGTACATACCACAATGTTGAAGAAAGGCTTACAATCATGTTAAAGGTACATGTAAATGGTTGTGAAATCACAATCCCAATTACATATCTCAATCTTGTGTAATAATATATTCCAATTTCCAAGACGACAATATGATTGAGATTTCCATTTAAATATGGTACGTGTAAATGGTGACAACAGCTTTAAGTTTATAGTTCCCAACAAGTCACAATCTTGGGTTACAATGTATACTGTGCAAATAAGTGTATTGCAATACATAAAGTACCTGTGTGAACACGATGGATAAGCATACACCTAGATATAAATAATACATCTCTTTACTTTGCCCTTTTGTTTTTCTGCTGGATACAATGTACAATGACAAACAGCAAAATACAAGTACATGATGTTCTCATACAGCACACTGTAAAATTATGCATGCTATGACATGATACAATTTGTATTCATATACATGTATACATTAAATATGAACACTAGTATTCTGAACGATGAAAACTATCAAAAAAGTTTTCGTAATATCATAAGTAAGGTTCAAGAAAAAAATCTTACTTCTTCTGAAAAATGGGAATTATTGAAAATAACGGTTCGTGAATTCACACAGAAAATTTGCAGTAAGAAAACTATCAGGAAGAAAGAGAGAAAAGAATTATTACAAGAAAGAATGGAGATTCTCGGAAAACTGATTGATGAAAAAAAGAGTGATATTGAAACAGAAATGAATTATAAATCGGTAAAAGAAGAACTTGAATGTATTTATAAATTTGAGTCGAAAGGTGCAGGTATTCGAGCCAGAGTAAAATGGACGGAAGAAGGGGAAAGAGGTACCAATTGTTTCCTAAGTTTGGAAAAAAGAAATGTCTCTCGAAAAGGAATAAATCAAATATGATCAGTAGACGGCAAGAGAGTACTCAATAAAGAAAATGACATTTTGAAAGAAACTATGAAATTTCATAGTAGATTATACACCAAAACTCAAACGACGATATAATGAAGGACTATGTGCACTTGCAAAATATACCATGTCTAAAATACGATGACAGAAATTCATGTGAAGGTTTGTTGACAGTTGCAGAATGTAAACGTGTAATTTTTTCCATGCAAAAAAGTAAAGCGCCCGGTTGTGACGGAATTCCCGTCGAATTTTATCAGGTGTTTCGGACGGACCTTAATCATATTCTTGTCGATGCCCTGAATGAGTGTTATGCTAACGAAACTCTGTCAAACACACAGAGGAAAGGTCTCATTACACTATTATACAAAAAGGGAGACCGACTAAATTTAAAAAATTTGAGACCTATAACACTCCTTAATTGTGACTGCAAAATTATAGCAGCTGTGTTAGCCCGCAGATTACAAAAGATTATAGCTCGAATCAGACTGGCTATGCTAAAGGTCGCTTAGCGGCTTACAATGTACGACGTACAAAAGATGTAATTGATTATATGCTAAAAAATAATGAAACTGGAGCAATCATGTTAATAGACTTTAGTAAAGCTTTTGATGTTATTAATCTGTTGTTTGTAAATAACTGTTTGGGAAAACTGAACTTTGGACCATCCTTTCAGAAGTGGGTGAAGGCTCTTTATGCTGATATTACAAGTTCAGTCGTTGTTAATGGTTGGATATCAGAAACATTCCCAGTCAAAAGAGGAATACGGCAAGGCTTCCCCCTCTCAGGTTATTGTTTATATTAGCAGTTGAATTTATGGGAAATAGAATAAGGCTAAACGATGGCATGCAAAATATTGACTTTAAGGGTTGTAATTCTACATTTAAAACTTCTACAGTACGCTGATGATATTTTGTTTTTTTTGTTAAAGATAAATATTATTTAATGAATATCCTAGATGAATTAGACTTATTCGGAAACATTGCAGGTCCAAAATTGAATAAAGACAAGACTGTTTTATTTTGGATTGGGGATACCAGCAAAAGATGGTCTCATTCTCACCTAGATCTTAGTTGGACAAAAGAGCCTGTAAAATATTTAGGGTATTTTATATCCACAGACTTATACTATTCAATCAAAATAAGTTGGGAAAATAAATTGTCCAAATTACAGAAAGTCCTGGATAACTGGAGAAGCAGAAAACTTACTTTATTCGGAAGAATTAC
Organism: Echinometra lucunter; assembly: GCA_029962745.1. Taxonomy (NCBI): domain Eukaryota; kingdom Metazoa; phylum Echinodermata; class Echinoidea; order Camarodonta; family Echinometridae; genus Echinometra; species Echinometra lucunter. The sequence goes on from JAPZVO010000075.1 coordinate 61,707, forward strand.
TGTTGTTAAATCACTTGCTTTAAGTCAAATAATTCATCTTATGATAGTAGACACGACTCCACAAAAATATCTGAAGAAACTAAATAAATTCATTTTCAACTTTATTTGGAATTCAAAAGTTGAAAGAGTCAAAAGGTGCACACTCACCCAAGATTATAGCCAAGGAGGATTACGGATGATTGATGTCATAAAAAAGATACTGAGTTTTCGTTTAAGATGGCTTGGTAGATTATTAGATAATAGTGAAGGTCCATGGAAGAACATGTGTAATTATTGGTATAATTGTATTGGTGGTATAAATCTCCTTTTGCATTGTAACTATGACCACAAATCATTGGATTTTCAAAACATACAACTACCTGATTTCTACTTGGAAATATTGCAAGCGTGGAATTATGTAAAGAACTATGCTGTTTGTGAAAATGGTTCAATTCAAAATATGAATTTTCATAAGCAAATAATATGGCATAATAAGAATATTGTTTGGAATACAAAGTCTTTGTTTTACGAAGATTGGTTCAATTGTGGAATTAAGTTATTTACAAGATCTCTTTGAGGAAGGAAATTTTTGTACCTGTTGAAAAGATTCTAGCTCGTCTTAAAACAAGGAAAAACAAGCAGAATCTGTTATTCGATTATGTTAAACTAAAGAAGGCTATTCCAAAAACATGAAGGATTACCAGATGAAGTGTTGAACGTATTATGATATTAAGTGAAGTTTCTCCCTTTTCTGGTTTTCTCTTTCGTCATGCTGAAACGTACGTATTAAACAATATGATTGTGATAAAATACTTTTTGAGTTTTGGATATGGTAAATCTTTGAAACCTAGAGAGTTTGTTGCATATGAGAAGTCTGGAAAAAAAAGTCTGTAGATGGAAAGAATGTTAATCACTTGATGACTTAGTTGTAATAATGCATTGTTATACTTGTCAGATGACACTATTGTAATGACCTTGTTTGATTTTGATGAATAAACCCCTCGTTTAGAGGAATAAAAGGAAAAAAATATAGAACAATTATTTTCAGTAGTCTATTCATAATGATTATTTCTTTTCAGCGGATATTTAAATATTTATACTTTCCAACTGTTTATATTGTATTCATATTTATTCAGAGGCGTTTTCTTCACTTTTCGCCAATTATTTCCTTGAATGTGAAGTGGATGAGAGTACATTTAATTAAATTTAATTTAATAGTTTGAGCAAGATCCTCGAGCGTCATTGTATATTTGTAGATTATTCCAACATAATCATGTACCATGCACGGTGTGTTTGGAGTGGCTGAAGAGTGTGTTTTATCCTCAGCGAAGCTTACACGTCATCGTACCGGATGGTACATGTATCTCCCTGAGGTCAGCCCTGTTCCTTCGTAAGGAGGATCCATTTGGTGTCTCCACCTCATATGAATTTGGCTCCTCACAGACCTTAGAAACCCTGGCGAGTATCCAACACTTCTGGTCCACATAGAGTGGTGAAGGGGTAGGTCCAGCATTCCGGTCATGGTTTTCCTTCATTTCCTCAAGCTTCTTAAGCATGCCCTTATAAACAAAATTACCATGGTAACCATGGTAAAACCATGATATAACCATGGTTATACAATGGATCTATGGTTGTCCATGGTTTTACAATCAAAACAATGGTCAAACCATGGTTAAAAATACATGGAAATAACATTATGGTTAAACTATCATTTTACCATGGTTTAAGAACGATGGGATCAGAAACCATAGTAAAACGATTGTTCTACCATGTTAGAAAAACCATGGTTTTTGAAACCATGGTTACAACACCTTTTTTTTACCATGGTAAGCAAACATATGTTTTTCAACGATAGTTGTACCATTTTATTACCATGGTTTAAAAACCATGAATAATGCATAGTTTTTGTAACCCTGGTTTTAAATAGTTTAAAAACCATGGGAATAGAAGCTATGGTAAAAAGACTTTTCTACCATGGTATGAAAACCATGGTTCTGAAACCATGGTCAAAAACATGCTTTTATCATGGTTAAAAGATTATAGTAAAGAAACAATGCTAACACCTTCTTTCTACCATGGTAAGAAGATTATTGTTCTTCAAACATTGTTAAAACCATCGTATTACCGTGGTTTAAAAATTATGGTTTTAAAACTATGGACAAACCCGTTGTTTTACCATAGTGAAGATATTCTAGTAAAGAAACCACGGTTACATCACCTTTTTACCTTGGTGAGAAAACATATGTTTTTCAACCATAGTAAAGCCATTTTACTACTGTGGTTTAAAAACCATGGTTAATACGCAGTTTCTCTAACCATGGTTCAAAGATGGTTGAAAAGCATGGTTATTAAACCATCGAAAAACCATCCACTTACTATAGTAAAATAACACTTGTTCTTTAACCATGGTTTAACCAGCGATTGTTCACGCCTGATAAATGAGGAATCGGCTGACCGTTCGAATTATGCATTTTTTCGTGGCTTTTATTTACCATTAACCACTGTCTTCTGTACAGGTACATGTATCATTTTATCATTTACCATTTTACCATGGCAGTACATAAATTTACGCCAGTATTATAAATGTATTACACACAGATTTGGATAACCAACATCAATACACCAATACAAAACTAGCGCTGGAATTTATGTGAAGAATGAGGAAATTTGCACCCCATACATAAACCATAAAATCAAAATATGTGAAATGCAAGTGTGTAGCCAGGGAAGGGTTAAAACCACGGCTAGAAGCCCCCTCCCGTAAACGAATGCCCCCCTGCATTGCCACGAGCCCCCCTTGCTAGCCGTCAAAGAATGCCCGATCAGGCGGGGAAGTTTCTTATGTAACCCGGGTGCACCACCCATTCCAACTCTCCTCAACGATTCTAGCAAACATCTTCACAACCCGGCCCCATCACTTCCGTCCAGGACTCCGGCCTCCCCGCATGTAGCATCGAGCGAGGCTCCTGAAATTACATGTGTTACCAATGCTAATATAACTCCTTGCTAATATATGCAAGTGTGATGAAGGCCCAAATTGATAAATTCCGCCAACGAACAAATGAAATAGCTCGCCGCCAAAGAACACGGTTTCAAAGTGTATATGCCTCAATGTAAAATTCTTGACACTGGTCGAAACCAACCAATTATTATTTGCCAACTTGTAACCAATACGTACTGTACCTATCTATTTTCCTTAACAGCTCGCCGCCAAAGAACACGGTTTCAATGTGTATATGCCTCAATGTAAAATTCTTGACACTGGTCGAAACCAACCAATTATTATTTGCCAACTTGTAACCACCGCGGACCCATGAACCGGGGTACCGCAGGCAACCCTTCATATACTCATCAATACGTACTGTACCTGTCTATTTTCCTTCATATTTGTGCACATTTCCCCAAGCTGAATTGCCTAACCACAGCCTGGCCACAATTCCATAAACTTGCAATACTCAATTTTCCTTACTTTGACCACCACAATGAGCCGCCCCAAACTGGAATTGGGGTAAGACTGAATATGAAACATTCATAAGCATTGTGGGAGGCTATATCGATGCAAAAAAGCCTCCATAAACCTCATGAGGCCTGAACAAATATACCTCTAGTCTTTTAGCTGTGAACAGATCGCAGGTGCTTCCTTAAAGCTTCCTTATAAGAAGACTTCTATTTCCACCCTACGTTCTTGATACATATACATATATAATATATGCACAGCCGAACTCAGTAAATTCTTCATCAATTCTTCCGTCAAGAATATACAATTCAGAAATACTATACCGTTACCATAGCATATAAGTGTATGTGCAGTGTTGTGAATAGTAAATATATAGATAAATAATCAGTCGAATCAATTAATCAGTCAATAAACTCATCCATCTTGAAACATCTGTACACAATTCAAGACGTACGTTAACTCACTATCTTTATAGTTGAAACGTAACCGTGGACATGCCCAACAAACCAATTGTATACAATTATTAACAATATATAAGATTAAAGAGCCTGTGTTAACGCTGCAACAATTGGAGGCAAATTACCATATCATCAAATGAATTCAACGAATACAGGCAGTGTGTCATTACAAGGCTACTAACATCATATATTCAACTTAATGTCCATTCACTGATGAACCAGGTCCTCCTCCTTCCTTTGAATCTATTCTATCGACTATCTTTTCCATTATTTATATATATTTATTTATCTATTTATTTTTCCATAAACAGAAATCTGCCTACTCACTTAAAACCGCCATTGAAACTTTCTGGTTTTCCGAATCGATCAATGATCGATCTACTCTCATTATTTTCATCACCCTTTAACACCCTTACCATAAAGGGAGTGCATGCTTCAACACGTCATTTATTAAACTTGACAACCAACGGGACGTTGTGACTATATATCCATATCGCACTGCCACAACCCATCCAGTATCTTAACCAAGCTACTCGCTATTAGCGATAATACGTGTATAATCCCCAGAAATCATGGAGCCTTGTGATAACATTGCATGAAACAATCCCGCATACCTCTCCATCAGGCTATAAAAGCTAGTAATAACAAAATCCACCCATTTTGGGACGTCATCACTATACCTAAACTTGCCTGATAACAACCATCCTGCCCATGCACCGCTAGGGCTATTCGATACTGGCAGTACCTTTTTATTTTTTTAAAATATTTTTCATCTTGATAAGATTCGTTATTGGCAATACCATGTTCCATTAAGGCAACTTGTGCCTACCTGTAACTTATAAAGTCCACCTGAACACCATTCAGGCTACCATTACTAGATATATCCATCAATGCATTATCTCATATGGAAATCAGACATGAAAATACTGGCAATACCTTTTCATTAAAAAAAAAAAAATTTCTTCTTGATAAGATTCGTTATTGGCAATGCCATGTTCCATTAAGGCAACTTGTGCCTACCTGTAACTTATAAAGTCCACCTGAACACCATTCAGGCTACCATTACTAGATATATCCATCCATGCATTATCTCATATGGAAATCAGACATGAAAAGCAATGAACCATCTGCCTTAATCAGTATAAAAATCAGGCCACACAATCTTGGAAATGTAACAATTCGAATTGTGGATCAAAAGGTATTCACACAACTTTACACCAACGTTAAAAACACCGTTTGAAAACCGTCCTGCATACCAATCAGGCTAATCGTTTCCAACGATACCTAAAACTGGCCCTTTTTGGGGCGCAATCGCCACAGCATGTAACACTGTATAACAACCATCCTGTGCACCACACAGGCCAACCTGTCAATAACCATAACATTAATTTAAAAAGGTAATAATACGGAAGTATTGCGATAACATCCATCATCGCCTATTACAGCCATTCCACATACCACCGGGGTATCCATTATTGGCAATATCTCCAGGGCCCCACTCATTGCCTTTAAAACATACCCTATGGATAAATCCAAGTCTAGTAACGTTAAAATTTGCCCAAAAAAAAAAAAAAAAAAAAGATTTACTTCTTCAAATCGTGACCCCACCGACAACGAACCTTGGCCATTCACATTGGAAAAACATAAGAAATCTGGTTAACACCCATTCGCTAACCTTTTCCTCTTTAGTACGGTTTACTTTAAATGCCAGCAATTAAGTTCACTTCCCTTAGACCGGAGGTTTTTGTCATTCGTGCCTCCACGGTCACCTGTTTATCTATCATAGCTCACGGCCTCCGTAACTTAGGCCCGCAAAAATCAATGACCGATAACAACGGCCCTTCAATTCGATTCATGTACAATTCATACATTAGCATTCCAATAGAACCCTAATAATTTCCACTGAATACCATGCTAAATCCTTGAAACCACCCTTCTTTTACCAGCCAAAAGGGGTCAGATAAAAGCTTGCCAAACATATACATCAGTAATATAAATTAGCCAATTCCCCTCCATTGAAAGCTCTTGTGCTTATTACGAATAAATATCCTTACTTATAATCAATATCCACCTTTGTGGCAAAATGAACACAGAACCATGGCTTTCGTTTAACATTATTCGATGTCATTTCCATGTGTATCATTTGACCATGCCGGTAAATAAATTCACACCAATATTACATGCATGTTAAGCCACTCAATATCCAACCAAGGAACGGAACTAGTGCTGGAATCTATGCTGGGAAATGAGGATTCATATAAATGTAAACGCACCCCATACACAACCTTGAAATAAAACCGTATTAAGAGTATGTAGGCCAGAGAAGGGGGACCCACGGTTGGAACCCCCTCCCGTATTACGAATGCCCCCTCTGCGTTGCCACGAGCCTCCATGGTAGCCGCCAAGAAATGCCCGATCAGACGGGGATTTTTTGTTATTATTATTTTTTTTAATTTCTTAAAAATATTATCGTAAGTGTAAACTGGGTGCCCACCCACTCCCAGCTCTTATCACCAATTTCAGCAAAAGGTTCCCAAACCGTTCATAATATGACATGCATTACCAACCTCACGGCCCCTTGCTCTCGCCATGAAGCCACACCGTAATTGCCAACTGACCATAACTAGATGTAAGGGTATATAATCAGAAATAACTCCTCGCACCTTTGGCATAGTTGCTCATTTGCACTCACTAACAGGCTATCACTTTACCATCATTTAGAAAAGCTCTAAAGGCGAATATATGAGCCCCAAGGGAGTAAATTCGAGGAGATCACAAGAAATTCTCACAAAGTACCTCCACCAACATCATTGATAATTGGGGCCCTTTATTCAACAGCTCCTAAACTCCCCGGCAAATGTCTCCATATTTAGATATTCATGGATTAATGAGACCACCAGTGCATACATTATCATCGGTCTATATGACCTTATTACTGACTCCGTGCACAATTTCGAGCAAATGCTTCGGATAACAACTCAAAAACCTTCTAAAGTCCTGACTATTGCCAATGCTCACCATAATGCATAACTTATGCTTTTACGTGCACTCAACAAGCGTACATTACTGTAAACTGACCCATACTGTGTCTACACCAATTCTGCACTTCATGGCAGTCCTTGCCTCGCCAATCATTCCGATTTATAACTGCCTATTGAAGGGATTCACCTCCTCAAATATCAAGTAATGATTAATCACAGTTAATTGCTCTCATTCGAGGACACCATGAATTTTACTTTTCTCTGCTCATGTATAATAACATTCCTATAATGCCTAGGGTTCTCTATCACAAACCCTGCAAAAGGTGTCATCTACAGGGGACACTACCTCTATGGCCGGAATTCACAACAGTGGTTTATTTTAGTACCAGGTTTAAACCCCCTCATGGTTTTTTTAGTCCATAGTTTAAACCTCCCCATGGTTTAAATCCATTTCTGATTCACAAACGATGTGCTATTTAGTCCATGGTTTAAACCAGGTTTAAACCAGGTTTAAACCTGGCCATGGTCTAAACACCGTACTAAATTTGATACATGGTTTAAACCATGGACTGAGCATGCGCAGTAGAGCAGTAGCTGTCTGCTACTGCATCTTGACATGACAGTAGCTGTCTGCTACTGCCAAGATGGCGGAGAAGGCTGGCAGCAGTCAGCAGGGTACAGGATGAGAAAGGGGGAAAAATTGGCAGTTATGCGAGCGAAATGAACTTTTGCAGTTGATCAGCGATAGAAGGGAAATCCTACTTTGCACGAAGACAGATATTGATACAAATTTTGCAAAAAACAAATCATGGGAGGACGTACAGTGCCAGGAGAACTCCGAGGAAAATTTGGGAAAGTGGTCGTTACAGCAGATGAAAGAGCGGTGGAAGAGGGTGGCATAAATGCTAAAAAGCAATATTCATGCTACTCCAAAAATTGTGGAAAAACAGGAAGAGGACCACCACCAACTGTTCCGGAGCGTTATACTCCTCGTCGTACTAAATTATGCCCCATTAGGCCGTGGGACGACCACTCGAAAACGCCTTATTAGTTTTCGAGTTTCGTTCACGTGGTCAGGGGCATTAAAAAGTAAAAATTAAAATTACCTTTAAAATGTGCCAAACAGAATCCCGATGTTCATGTTGACAAATCCTGCTCAGAAGACAAGAAATATAGCAACACTTTACAGCGAGTGAAGCCCTGGCCTGGCCTTTCGATACTTAGACCGCGTACCGATCTAGGATCTAACGTTAGCTAGGCTAGGCTAGGCTATGCATGCGCTAGTGCTGGCCTAGCCTAGCTAGCTAGGCCCCTATCAGGAGCACATAACTCGCGATCATCATCAGCGTGCGTACGGTCGATCGTACGTACGCTACGGCACTGGGGGCAGGGGGTCACAGCTTAACTTTTGATTTTTCAAGTGGCCAAAGAAAAAGAAAGAGAGAAGAAAATAAAAGAGAAAGAAGAGTAGTTTGGGAAAGAGAGGGTTGGGTCAAGTAACTGTGTAATTATTTTCTTCCATTTGAAATGTCAATTTATTCCCTATGAACCACCCCCCCCCCAAAAAAAAAAAAAAAAAACCCTGGCGCCACCTCTGATTTGTCATGTATCTCTGATATTTCCTTTGAGAATGGGATCTTTTAATTTTGTTTATTTGTATTTTGTGATATATTTCTAGCTGGGCACTATTAAAGTTTTCAAATAGCTGTCATTGCCTAAAAATTAGAAAATAAGAATTTTTAATGTCTCTATTTCAAAAAAATATCCTGTACTTGATCTGTTCCAGAAAAAGTCACCCAACTCATCCATTTCAACAAGCAGCTTATCAGAGCTTGACCACATCATCATTTCAAGACCACTTCCAAAAAGAACACATGTGCACATGCACCATCATACACCACAGAAACAGGGCCGTACGCAGACATTTTTTTCCTTGGGGGGGGGGGCAAAACGCGTCAAAATTTTTGAAGAAGCTCAAAAGCAAGGAAGCGAAGCCACCAAGCTGGTCATGAGAACACTTTTTCGTTTTTTTAAGTGCTATTGAAAGTTTTGGTGCACACTTTTTGTGGATTTTGTGAAAATTTTCAGTAAGAAAATGCAAATTTTCAAAATTTCAGGGGGGGGGGGGGGCATACAGCTACATATGCTGCATGCAGCTATGCACAGAAACACATTTCTGTAAAATTCAGAATTTTCAACCAGACATCTTCAAACTATTAAGCAAGTACATACTACATTATACTTACACACCACCATTTTTTTTTTTTTTTTTTGCATCCGCTATATCTATAATGTAATGATGGCATTGGTAGAAGTAAATAAATCATTCATATCATTCTTGCATTTATTGTACAGTATTCATCCATATCAAAACAAAGTGTAGTAACGAAATGCGATCAATGGTATATTGCCTCCCACTCCCTTAAAAAATAATGAATAAAATAATAAGAAAAAGAAACAGAGATTTTTTTAAAGTTTGAAAAAACATTAAAAAACAAAACAAAAATGAAAAATTCTTTTGGGTCTGTATCTGTTACAAATTTTTGGTTGATATTTTTCTGACCATGAAATTTCTTTCTATGTATTTTTTTTCTTAAAAAAAAAAAATTTATTTACATGTATCTAGTACTCGATCATTTTTACTTGCCAAAGCACACTCAATGATTTCTACAATGGATCAAAATCACTTCTTGAAAATTGAAAATATGAATCAATGATCTTTCACTTGCTAAACTAAGAAGAACATTCATTTTGCTTGACAATGGTGTTGAATTTATCAACCGTCCAACTTTCTAAAATGCATACTAGTACATGTATGCCAATTGAATAGAAAATGTAACCTGTATATGATCAATGAACCAATTTCTTTATAAATACTTGTATAACATCATAATCTAAAGTAGAAAATGTCCTTTATATATACACCAATCTTTCACTTTTCACTTGCCATACTTTAAAAATACATGTCAGAACAAAGGTAAAGAATTAAATGCAGCACACACTAGTATATTAACTTAGTATATTAACTTAGCATATCACGACAAGGTGCACATTCAAATATAAGAGAATAAGAAACTGTCCTGCTGATATCATTAATGTTATTATGATTACTATTATAATTATTATCATTATTATCATTATTATCAGTATAATTATTATTACTATTAATGTTATCATCATCATTATTTATATGACCAGATTAAAAACAAAAGCACAGGAGCAGTACATCAATAGCAGCGGATAAATACATAATAAGAATGAAAGAACATGTAAAAAAGATTAGGGAGCAGCAAGTGGTTCAGGGTGCACAAAAGTGAAGTACGGCACTGTTGCTCATAGGCATGTGCCCCCACACCTGCTACTCCCAAGACATACACGATAAAACTTTCATACATAGAATTTTGCACATAATGAAGAGAGTTATGCCAATATATGGTAGATAAATTAAGCTTACTCATTGAAATTGATACAAAAAAATGAATAAAAAATGTTATGTAAAAAATCTATCCCTAGAATATTTAGAAAAAGTTGTAATGTGAGTTGCATGCAATAAGCAAAGCTATTCTATAATCATAATCATATAGCCAATGCTGCAGATAGTAGAAATGCACTGCTCTCTTTTTGTTGGTGTTGTTGTTATAATTGTGTTTCATTTGCTTTTCCAATTACACATGTTCACAATTATTTACATGTTATTGGTAGTAATATGACAAAGATCTGGTATACTTTACCATGTCTTCAGTTTGGCTGTTGCCTTACAATGAAAAAAATAAAAATAATAAAAATAATAATAAACACCACTGATTGAGTGTTATATTGACTTTGCACAAGAATTACTGAGGAAGAAACTTCCAATCCCTCTCAATTTCTTACATACTTAAAAACATCTATGTCAATATAGTCATACTAAAAGTTTTTGGCTTCAATTATCCTCTTCTCAGTTACATCTCTACAAAGTACTTCATAACTAAGCTGATATTGCCATTCTGCTGGGTTCTCTTCCTCTTTGGTTTGCTTGCTAAACATCCTGTAACAATTGGCATGGTCTGGATCTCGAGGATCAAGGTGTGAATACCTACAGGTTACACGGAAAACAATGAAAGAAGCAGAGGGGAAAACAATAAATAAATAAAAAGAAAAACAAAAACAAAATCTTAATTCATTCTCCAAGCTGTTCATTACAACCTAATTTTGAAATAATCAAGTCTCATTTCAATAGCATTCCCAAATGTACTAACATCAACAGGAAAATGAAGAAAAAAAAATCTATCTATCATGATGTCTGTCTCATTCAATCAGCTACAAAAAGCAAAATGGGAAGTATAGTTCACTGTATGCTTTATTTTGAATTCATGTTATCAAATAAATTGATAAGCTTCATGGTTATTTACCAGAACAGACTGTTATTTGTTTTCAAATGAATAAAATTGTTTCAAATCCATGACTGGGACAACAGAATCAATGTAATTCATGATGAACCAAACTAATTAAATTCACTACAGCAGAATTTATTTCTATCCACTACTGTAATTTACATGCACCAATAATGGATCAGCAGTACTAATTATAAAAACTGGTCATTGGCATTATATTAATTTATCTTCAGTCATTCATTGAAATTACAGAACATTAAATCATATAGAAATTAATCTAATTTTCAATGTTACTTTCTGCAGAAAATTGCATACCACTAAAAATAATAAGTAAGCTACTTACACCATGCACAATTTATGTGCCCCTATTGAAATGTCATATTTCTATATGGTACATGTATAGGGTGGGAAGAGATGCTTCATGATAACATGCAGATGCTAGAATTACAATGATCTCAACCTGCCTTTGACATCTTAGACTGACTTTTGCTCAAATAAAAAAGGAATATTCCACTAACACACATACACACCATCCAAGTTTGGCAATAATGGGCACATGAAGACTATCTCATCATAATAATGATGGTACATGCTTATATAGCACCTAACACTTTCTTCATCTGAAGTCCATAAGACGCTCTACTATAATGTAGCACTATTACAATGGCTCTAGCCAAGCAGCTGTTACACGCTCAGCTTTTCAAGGAAATAAATTCCTACCAGGTACCCATTTACCTCACTTGGGTGGAGTGCAGCACAGTGTGGATGAATTTCTTAGTCCCTTATATACCATTCCTGGCTTAATGAGGAACATTAGAGAAATCAGTAATGCGTACCAAATAAATCAGTCGAACCTGAACATTGACGGAATATTTATTCTTCCTGTTTAGGAAGTACTGGGCTTGTTCCCCACCAGGACTCCTGATGTAGACATGAGCACCTACGACTTCAGGAAATCTGCAGTATTAGCAGAATTGCTGTTTGGTAGTTCAATTTCCTCTCTCGTAGTTGGAAAACTCATAAATGCCCTTTTCCTTCTTGCGATAGCTTCGTAAACCTCTTTGATAGCTCGGCAAAAACAGATGACTGTGATAATAATGCCTCGTCACCATGCATCCTGTGGAATGAGCCTGCAATTTGACATGAAATTGTATTAACAGATATTTGGTTGGAAATTATTTCCTTATGAAACAATATGAATCTTCAGCAGTGCACGGTCAGAATTTGTGCCTCCACCATAGTCAGATCCGAAATGTATGGCACATTCACACTGATTTTTCTTTACTTTCTGGTATCCCATGATATCTTTGACCTTGATCTTTGACCTTGTGACCCCAAACTTATTCAGACCATTGTCATATGCATACATGAATCAAGTTCGAATTTGAACTGCAAAAGGGTTCTATCTCGAGAACAAACCATTTCCATGTATAAAATTAACTCTGATCTTGGATTAATGACGTTGAAATCCCAAAATCTAATCAGAGCATTTTTTCTCCCATATGCATACATGAGCCAAGTTTGAAGTTGATCTGTCAAGTGGCTGTTGACTTACTGCCACAAAGAATCATTTCTATGAACAAACTGACATTTGACCTTGAGGCCTAAATTATTTCTCTATTTACAATAATGAAAAATAAATACATACATGCACTTCATTTCAGGTAAAAAATAAACACTCACCAACACATAAAAACATAGAGCTGTCATAACTTGAACCAGCAGAGGAAGCGGATCATTCCGTTCTGTGTTCCTTCTCAAATCTCCTTCAAGCATGTTGATGAAGTAGAGTGCAGTCTCCTTCAAGAAGCAATGCCTCAGTCAAAAAGCTTCATCCTCATACAATTCAAAAAGATTTCTTCAGTCTACGAGATGTCGCTCAGGTCCGACAGGTCTCTGTATATAGCATAGGAGTTAAAATTACATGAAATATGTGATACTGAATGAAAACAGATAATCTACCAGTACCATAATGCTTTTCATTATAAAACATATACCTTTGGTATGCATTGTTCTGTTCCTTAAGAATAACATTCCAAAACTTTAACTGCAGCACTTCAAAACTAAAACGACATTTCATTTTAAGGGGAATATAGTGAATCTCCATAATTGCCATTTTTTGCTGCAATGAAGTTATTGTAGTTAAGTTTATTCAAACTTGCATTTGTTGGCTATTGGGAGATAACAAGAAACTAAATTAAGATGAGCAAGGGAACATTAAAAAAAAAGATTGCTGAATGCAGACACATATAGAGAGCCCCCCCCCCAAAAAAAAAAAAAAAAAAAAAAAAAAAAAATTGGCATAGCAACAGTTTACAAGGCCTAATGCTGAGCAACAGTCAGCAAGTTGATCATCGAGGCTCCATACAGTCTCAAGCCATATCAAGTGGGTAGTGGGGGGGGGTGCGATTGTCCCCCCAAACCCTACCATAAAGAAAAAAAAGAAAAAAAAAAGAAAAAAAAAGGGACAAAAAAAGAATAAAAGAAAGAAGTGAAAGAAAATTAAGAAAATGCGAGCGCTAGAAAGGCAAGGTTTTAAAAAATGGAAAGAGAGGGCGCAGACAAGAAATAATGCCAAAGAGAGGTCGGACTTTTTACCCTACCCTGCACCCCCCAGCACACGCGAAGCACGCGCGGTATGTAATTTGCATGCTTCACATGCTCATCCTTACCATCCCCCCCCCCCCCTCCAAAATGAAATCCTAGCTGCCCACTGATTAATTCCTGTAAAAATCACAGCAAACAGTATCATACTGACACTAATGCAGCAGTCAATAAGAATCTTGATCCTACCCTGTCCAAAACTTCACCTTTATTAACCTTTGTCTCGAAGTTCCATGGTCAAGATTCGCCCACCATTCATATTCATTTAAAAAAAAAATTGGTGAAGATTCACCATGTGGTGTAATCTATTGGTACGAGATTCACCACATTCAGAAAATGTTTCGCTAAAGATTCACCATGCCCCACTAAAATTACAGTGCAGATTTACTGCGCCCCCCCCCCCCCCCAAAAAAAAAAAAAAAAAAAAAAAAAATGCAGTAAAGATTCATCCAGCCTCAATTTTTGGTAAAGATTCGACGTTAAGTTGACGGCGAATGCTTGACGACGCTTAGACAGGGTATGGTCAAGATTCTTATTGAACGCTGCATAAGAACATGGAATAGACCCTAGACCTCACCTCTCTTTAACTCTGTCGATGCAGCGAAGATACGTCATTTCAGAAGGTACATGTAGAGTCTTACACTTTGCTGAACTGCGTTTACTGCAAAAGTGGGTAGTTTGAACCAGGTGTGCAAGAATACAACGGCGGCCGGATAGATCCAGATGCGGTTTGCTGGAAATGGCCTATCAGGTAGAATGAAATCATAAAAATTGTAAGATAAATTCATCCTATAGTAATATAGGCTAGACCTATGTTCCAAATCTTAAAAAAAAAAAAAAAATTGAATTTATATAAATTTTTCGGTCCATCAGTGCACTGACGGTCAATTACACCCTAACTACTGGTACTGCAGGCTTCTAAGTACTTATGTCTAGAGCAGACCCTACACAAACTAGAGTCTAAATAGCCTAAAGACAGAATATTTCGGTCTGCATTTAGTCTCCATGGCCAACCACTCTCTCTGTTCACCTCTGCTTTTTGGAGATCAGCAAAGTCGAGCTCCATTTAAACCATATTCAAACCGCTACGAAATAACAACCTCATCATTTCGTACGTACTGTTATATGCCCAAACGAATGATGTTGTTGTTGTTTCGTACTGGTTTGAATATGGTTGAATTTCGAGCTGCACTGCCACTGGAGCTCAAATTCGCTGATCTCCGAAAAGCAGAGGCGAACAGCGAGAGGCTGGCTGCAAGATTTTCAATAGAGAGGACCCTGGATAATTTACCTGAAAATGGAGTTAACAGCTCATGAAATTGGTAAGATAAAGACGATTTTAAAAGTCAGATCTCTCCATGGCACTGATCTGGGTTTTTAAACATAAATTTTAATGTATGAATGATGAATTTAGGCCCAACGTTAGGTCGTTTTTCAGCGGCTTCTCATGCGATGGTACTGTCTTTAGGCGCTTCTGTCTCTAAAATGAGGAAATTTTGAGACGGAATTTTCGGACAGCCGACCCTACCAGTGAACTCGGAGTCAGAGTGAGGCTCAGTCTCTGACTCTTGCATGTCTCTGGGGAGGGAGGGCACTCACCCATGTCACACAGGTATGTGCCGCTGTGACGAGTCTTTTTCTGACGACCCCCATTTTCAATCTTCTCAGGTTGCTCTCATGTCTTCATGATATGCGATTTTAACCAACCGCACCTCGATTTGCTTCCGGCTTGCTCCCAAGAAATGCAGAAACAATTCGAACAGCCCACTGCCCGGGATCGCTCGCTCCCTAGTTTCCTAGCCGGGCCTAGCGGCAAGCTCAGCTCAGCACCTCGCTTCCGACTCGCTCCCTAGACATGCTAGATCATTATGCGAAAACAATGCGCACAGCCCACTGCCAGGGAAGCGCGTGCCTGGCCCGGGAACACTCGCTCCATAGTCTCCTAGCGGGGCCTATCGGCAAGGGCCAAGGCGGCAAGCTCAGCTTTGCTCCTGAGTGAGAGTGAGACCCTCCAAATTAGCTCTGCCCATGAGCTCTTTAACTGTTAGCTCCCTAGACCCTCAAAAATGGGTTTACTCAGGTAGCCATTTTGCTCCTAAGCCCCCTGTTTTGAGACTGGCAGAGGCACACCCACACATCCCCAAAAATTTGAGTGCCCCATCCCCCCCCCCCCCAGGTCTCGACTTGAAAGTTGAATCTGACAGTGACACAAAATTTGAACCTGGTAAATCGAAAATCTAGACTAGTATTAATAGCTGAACACTTCCTGACTCAGGAAACGTAGAAAATTGAAGAAAATTACATCTTGCTAATTCTTGCTTTGGTCAATGCCCATATTTGTAGAAACAGTCTCACTCTCAGGTGTAAGTTTGGGCCCCGTCCACATACGCGAGAAAGTACCGGCGATCATCGGACACATAAATGCACGAATGGGACTACGCTCAATCAACTCTTGCGATAGAATTACAGCTCTGCAAAAAAATTCCCGAGATTGTCATTGCAGTTGCATTCAAACAAACGAAGGATCATTGAATAATACAAATACGATAGCAATAATATTCATGATCTGAAATATGTCAAGTACTTACGACTTATGACTGCTGACGGCATTTTTGACACGTAAAAACTTATGGTTGTTTGTGCTGTTTTTGTCAAAACTTTGTAGAGTTGAAAAAAATGGACAAATATAGTAGCGAATGCGCATGCGCAGAAATTTAGACCACAGATAAACCATGGATAAACCACCCCTCTGGGCAGACTAAAAATGATGACGTATCATGACGTATTTAACCCATGGTTTAATTTAAACCTCTTTTGTGAATCGCTCCTGAGATTTAGTACCAGGTTTAAACCAGGTTTAAACCATGGACTAAAATAAACCACTGTTGTGAATTCCGGCCTATGGGTTTCTCAACACTAAACCCCATATATTGAGATGATTTTGTCCAAAGTAGATGGATTTGCTTGCCAAATTCGTTGGAGTTCCGGGCGGCAACTTTCATACTCTCAAACTCCTGAATCAACAAGTCTATTCCCTTTCATGTACTCCACAATTAAATCCACTGTAGCCCACCGGCCTCCAGGATATTGAGAAAAGAACTTTTGGATTTATTGCAACAGCTCTTTAAAGTTGTCGAATGCAGACTCTGGGCTAAGGAATGGAGATATCGTTCTGTGGAGCCTAACCGCTTCACCTGGCTTTCATACTGGCCAACCATTGAAGGCTAAAAGGAAGTCTCCAAACTGTCCACCACATCAACCAGATGTTCTCCGGTTACTAGGAAAGTTCCACCAAGCCCTTTGTATGCCATTTACGTGAAGTACCAGTTTTCCTGCTCGATTTCCTGCTCGGCTCCGCCCTCGGCGCAAGCGCCGGAGTATCCGAACCGCGCCATGCGGTTAACCAGCTGGCTCTGTTAAATCAAATAAGAAAAGAAGACCTGGGCAGCATTTGGGATTCTAAAGCATATGACTGCACATGCTCAATATCAAATATTCATCTTTCTCTCCAGGCATTGCCAAACCAAATTTGTTTGCTTCGCCTATGAAGAGCCAACCTTACCCTTCTATTTTTCTAAAATTAGGCCTTTCGCACCATTATCCTTCTTCTTATTTGCTATCAATAACATGTCCCTTGTTAAGCCCAGCCTTGTCTGCCTTGGGTATCAAGCACCTTTTCCTTAACGCTTTTGGGCAGATTCTCGTTAAATATCATTCTTCATTCTAAACGATTCCTTACTTTTCCGCTAAATGTTCCCCTAAAGTCTTGACGATTTTCAACTAGTCTATAAAACCACTCCCCCTGCAGCATAAATGAACAGGGCTCCACAACAACCAGTTGAACCCAGAAAATCATCAGTACTTATTCGTCTACTCGTTACTAAATTCTGTGTGATAGAAATAGTATTCAATTTCTAAAATCAGCTTTAATAAACCATTGTCCATTCAGCCTCCAGCTGAAAATCTAAAATAAACCCACGAGTACATGTTTCTGTACATGCTTTCGTGTAGGGGAGAGTATAAATCTTGGTATTTGTTAACATAAAAGTGTAAGCTGTAACAGATGTGGCCCAAAATAATGGAATTTTCTCACATATTTATCATAATGGAGATCGAACGGTGCGTCATACGATCTAACTGTTACTTTCATTCTGAAAAACAGCTCGAAGGCTGACTAATTCGGCGTAATAAACTCATTCCT
Source organism: Echinometra lucunter (assembly GCA_029962745.1). NCBI lineage: Eukaryota > Metazoa > Echinodermata > Echinoidea > Camarodonta > Echinometridae > Echinometra > Echinometra lucunter. The sequence continues at coordinate 79,760 of JAPZVO010000075.1, forward strand.
CCGTCCAAATGGAAGGACTGAACATTTCTTATTCTTAATCTTATTCTTTGATAGCACCGAGAAAGGACAAGTCTACTGTAGGTAGGTCCAGGTCTACCGCGGAGTATACTAAGTTATAGTCCAGTAAACGTCAGGCGTATTTTTCCACTGACGCTCTCTCCGAACCCGAGTCATTTATGCGTAAGGTCTACATGCAAATGCTTCACGAACCAGCATAGCCTCCGCCCTAATCGTAGGGTAATAATTCGTACATCATTTCACACCGAGTCATGCCATACCCTTCCCCACAACTACTTCAAGGGTCTAGGCCTACATGAGCTAGCAACTCTAGCGATGGCCTATGGGGATCGTGTGGCCGGACACTGTCTCGTTAATAAGGAAACTGAAACCTCATAAAACCTGCCCTTCAATTGATCACAATATGTTCGTCGACTTCCACCGGCCACCACCAATATTTACGTTTTAAACGATATCAATTGCCAATCATATTTCTGAAACGATTTGTGAATATTCCAGGCCAGGGCTTATGCCTAGAACTAACAGATCAAACTCAGTAACTGCTTTAGTCGATCAAGTTTGCCCGGATGGGCCTAGCTCACCCAACCTGCCGGGACATATTATTTAATAATATTCGGTAAACACTAGACTCTACCCTTGGGTTCGACTCACCGTATCATTCATGACATGGTAATTCCTCGCCAGCACCAGCTCGAGGCTATCTCTCATGTTTATGGTTTGGAAGGCAGGGTCGACGTCGTATAGACCTAGTCGTACTAGACCTAGATCTAGTCCTCTTCATCTGATCACCCTACTCGGGAATTCTACCCGTTCCTACACTGACCCACTGTTCAGTTTCCTCCTGCCAGTCTATTCTGGTTGTGAAGACTACGACGATGACACTGACAAAGTTGACTTGGTTGACCTTCGCTAGCCTACATGTAACTGTTAAATCTATAAAATACACCGACCCAAGGAGCTTCATTTCGCTGCAAAATTATCACAACAGTTGTCTTAACGTTACAAGTTTCAATCAGCAATCTAACTATCAATGACAAGATCACGAAGAATAGGTATTCCAAGTTTATTCCACGTTTATTCCACGTTTATTCCACGTTTATTCTACGTTGATTTTTGATTTTCCCAATCCACACATCTTGCTCCGACAAAAAGCCACGAGAGAATGACACAATTTCCATTCCCACGCGCAACCATAACCGTATGTTTGCGCTCCGAGTGCAAAAGTGGCGCGCGTTCGATTACGCGCCACCAAAAAGCGCGCCTTTCTAGGAGGCGCCAAATCCCTATGGGAGATGTAAACAATCTTATTGTTTCGTCATAAAGGTCTGCAAAAGCCAAAAACAAAACACAAACAGGGCATCAGGCGTGCATAAATCTTTTTGAAATCGTTATGCAACTCTTTAAAATTTATTAACAATAACTTTAAAACTATGGTCATGGAACTATGGTCAATACCATTGTTTCACCATGGTGAATTTATTATAGTAAAGAAACCATTCTTACATCATCTTTCTACAATGTAAGAAAACTATCATTTTTCAACCATAGTTAAACAATAGTATTTCCGTGGTTTAGAAATTACGGTTTTAAAACTATGTCTAAGCCCATTGTTTTACCATAGTGAAAATATCAGGGTAAAGAAATCATGGTTATTCCACCTATGTACTATGGTAAGAAAACATATGTTTTTCAACCATAGTAAAACCATTCTAATACTGTGGTTTCCAAACCATGGTTAATACGCAGTTTTTGGTACCAAAAACCACGGGATTAGAAAAGCAATGTAAAACGATTGTTCTACCGTGGTATGAAAACCAAAGTTTTGAAATTATGGTCAAACACATTGTTTCACCATGCTTTCACTATTATAGAAAAGAAACCATTGTTAAACAACCTATTTACCATGGTAACAAAAATCATATGTTTTTCAACCATAGTTTAACCAGTTAAATACCGTGGTTGAAAACCTTGGTAAATACACAGTTTTTATAACCGTGGTTTTAAGATGGTTCAAAAACCATGGTGATTAAACCATCGAAAAACCAATGATTTACCACAGTAAAATAACATTTGTTTTTTAACCATGGTTTAACCATCGATTAACCGTAATCTTAAAACTAAGGTTATATAACTATGGTTGAAAACCATTGTTTCACCATTGTGAAAATATTATAGTGAAAAAAAAACAATGCTTTCGCCCATTTTCTACCATGGTAAGAAAGCTTCCGTTTTTCAAGCATAGTTACACTATTCTAATACCATGGTTTAAAATCCATGATTTTGAAACTTTGGTCAAACCCCATTATTTTGTCATGGTTGAAATATTAGTTAAGAAACCATTGTTACACCATCTTTTCACCATGGTAAGAAAACCTATGTTTTTAAACCATAGTTAGAACATTCTGTTACCGTGGTTTAAAACCCATGGTTAATAAACAAGTTTTTATAAGCATGGTTTGAAGATGGCTGAAAAACCATGGTTATTTAACCATCGAAACCCATTGATTTACCATAGTACAAAAACTTTTGTTTTTTAACTCTGGTTTATCCATCGATTAACCGTGATTTTGAAACTATAGTTATATAACTATATTTAAAACCATTGTTTCACCATGGTTGAAATATCATAGTAAAGAAACCACGGTTACACCACCTTTTTCCATGGTAAAAGTGTAAGTTAGACACAAACGGCAATTTTATTATCCTTCGTCTCACGAGACAATCACTAAAATGACTACTTTGCTTGAATTTGAAAATGCCGTTATGTGCCTCCCGCCGCTTGATACGCCAATACACACAGTCCGGTAAGGAGAGTCATACGCGCATGCGCACTCCTTATGTCTATTCTGTGCAACCGACCCTCGTATATTTTTCAGACATTGGTTCACATTTTTAATATTTTAAAATACTTCATGTGGATATTATACTTTGAAACTTTCAGACTGGTATTTTCACACTATAACCCTTATGTTTATCCCATTTTCAAGTAACAAAACAAGATTTTTAAAAATCATAACAATGTTAACCAATGCCTTTAAACCATTTTAATACCGTGGTTTAAAATCCATGGTTAATACAAAGTTTTTGGAACCATGGTTTTAAGATGGTTGAAAAACCATGGTCATTAAACCATCGAAAAATCCTGGATTTATCATAGTAAAATAACCATGGTTTATCCATCGATTAACCATGATTTTAAAACAATGGTTATATAACTATGGTCAAAACCATCGTTTCACCATGGTTAAAATATTACAGTAAAAAAAAAACCATGGTTACACCACCGTTTCACCATGGTAAGAAAACAGATGTTTTTTCAACCATAGTTAAACGATTGTATTAGAGTGGTTTAAAAACCATGATTAGTACAGAGTGTTTGTAGCAATGTTTTTGAAATTGTTGAAAGACCATGCTTACTAAAACAGCCAATTTTCCATAGTTGTAATATTCAAAGGAGAACGAAATCCAGGCATGAGTGTGCTTTCAGAACAAGATTTTGCCGTGAAAACCTGAGCAAAATCGGGCCAGTTCAAGAGTTGTGTATTTTTGAAAGTTTTAAGTATTATGAGGATCCCTTTGTAAGCCAGATAGGGGGGTCTATACAATACAAGCTCTGCTTCTTTAAATAGACTCCTCCACTTCTTGATTTAACTAAGTTAATGCTTACAGATTATGTAAAAATATATCATTCTCATGCACGAATTTGTTTTATAATTATTATTATTATTATTATTATTATTATTATTTATTCATTTATTTATTTATTCATTTATTTATTTCGGCATTCAAAGAAACATACGAATCGATATAATATCATGAGAGGTAATATTGTACATACAAAATAGAACAGAATGCGCATCCAGTGGATGCTTAAAAAAAGGAAAGAAAAAAAAAAGGAGTACATACGACAGAACGATATCTAACAGTATAATGAACAACTACTGACCTAAGACAGTTTTTAAAATCTACTGAAACAAAAAAGTACTTGGATAATGCAGTGGGTTTACAAAATGTGCAAAATTATTCTTATTATAAGTAAGTAAGCAAGTAATAATTACAAAACATGGAACAGTGCATCGGCTGAGAACGAGAATGGCGCCTACATGGAGATTCGACCCACCACGCCCAATCATTTTATATTTTGTTATTCAAAGAATAAGTATATGTATGTTTGTTTAATTGAGTTACTTGCATTATGTTGTGGAAATAAAAGAAACTTCAAACTTTAAACTTCAAACTTCAAACTTCTTTAAATTAGTAACTCCATCGGCATCTCCGATGTCATCGGGGACAATTCTCCATTCATTTTGTACACATTATACATTTGACTAAGTTTACAGTACTTACATAATATTACAAAATATAAAGATAAAGAAAAACAAAGTATAAAAAAATATGAAAGAAAAAATAATAACGTTTAAAACAATTTTTGCATTGTTCCTGCAAAATCGTTTCTTTAAAATGCTGGTGAATATTTAATTTTTGCCCCCTTTATTTCATATTGTTTGTCACATTGCCCCTAGAGTGTATTTAATTACTGATGCATTCATTTAGTTAGATCTTATTTGCCAGGTCTTTTACACAAAAAAATTGAGAAAAACTCTTTCACGAAAACTCTACATCATGAAACATAGAACGAAGTATTGATATAAAATGATTATTCAGATATCTTATAGTCCTATATTGTATTTCGATGAGGAAATAATACTTCTACGCGTATAGTTTTCCTCGCTCGCTGGGCTTGCTCGTTAAATAATTGTTTAATGGTTATTTGAAGGCAAACAAATTGGGCGAGTGAGGTGATCGAATGAATAATTTAGATATTGTTTGATATGTTCACAATGTAATTTACTGAAGGGGTTACTACTTCTACCATAAAAAATGTGTGTTTCCTCGCTTGCTTCGCTCTCTCGTAATAGTTAGAAACATGGTTTCAGGCGGCAAACGATAGATCAGGGATGTGCTAAATTAGAGCCATTGGCAGCGAGGTGACCAGATATATGACTGAAATGTCATATAGGACTTTAGTTGTCCGATAATTATTTTGATAACAAAATAACACGTCTTTCATTGCTCATTTTTGTTCCTTTCATGTCTTTCTTCCATAGTTAATTTAGTTGGGGTGGAGGATTCGGTCAGCTTTTAGTTAATTTGTCATATTGAATTTTTACTGATTTCAATATGGTTGGTCAACAGCTTACTGCCCGTCAAAGGGCTTTCCTTGTTTTAAAGTATGAGCAAACGCACAGTCTCCTTACCACTCAACGTGCATTTCAAATGCGATACCCAGATCAGCCACCACCATGGACCAGGACGATCAAGAGGAACTACCTGAAGTATCAAGAGTTTGGTACCTTTGAAATGCATGCTGAATGGCATACAAGGAGGCTGCGCATTTGCTCATACTTTACATCTACAAAAATGTTCTCTGTTAAACAAAACTTTATAATAAAAGGGAGCAGATAAGGCAAAAGCACTACAGTTGATTGAAAACATAAAGACAGTGCAGAATTGTAGCACTGCGAAATTGGAATGGGCTGAATTGCACTGCTTTTACATAATAGACTCTCTGATCAAAACCAGTGATGCGAGACCGATGAAATTTCTCATAAGTTACAGGATTAAATGGGCTTTCAAGATATGAAGATCAAATTGGGACGAATATTATATTTTAGAATTCATTTAGCGCTCAGTCAGAGGGACATTTTTGGGAGACGCGCTGTATAGCTATTGTATTCCCAGTCATTGTCTGCTGTGTTATAAAACAGCAATCTACAGCTGCACGCTTTTTATTTTATCTTTTTTCAAATGAAGAAGCTTGAATCTTGTTTTGTGGATAAATATTCTGGTATGGATAGCATTGTTTATGGATTGGTGATTGAATGCATGATATTTTTATTTATTTCTTTATCACTGAAACATTTCATAAGGACAGCAAGATCATGAGTAGAATAACGGTTTTATATATCATACTTGGAACTATATCGCACTGAAAATTCCCAATATTCCTTCCTTGTGTGTAGAACCGCAAAGGAAACATAAAATAACCAATTAAAGTCAATTGCAGTATACCATATTGTGGGTAATATTGAATATCAGGTAAAAATGGTTTAACTGTGAACAAAATAATGTAATGTACAGTACACCCTGGCATCCCCCTCATTGTCTGTTTTTGTTTTTTGTTTTTTGTTAATATTTTTAATTCATTGTTGGATATAATTTACAAAAGAAGTAAACGATGAAGACAAAATTCATGCTGAGAAAGTTAATTTCACTTGAGGTATACATCTAACCCTTTTGAAGGGATTTTTAATCTCCATCCACATACACTCCATGGGTCTTCAATTGATAACCTTGCTTTCTTCCTCATATTTCGAACATGGTTTTCCGAAACACAAAGAAAGCCAGTAGCGGCACGTCGCTAGGGGGGGGGGGGGTGTTACTCCCCCCCCCCCCCCCCCCCATTAAAATTTTTTTCGGCAAATCGCGATCGTTGTCGGCAAAAAAAAAAAAAGGGAAAAGAGAGAGAAAGAAAGGAGAGGGAAGAGGAAGGAGGAAAAAAAAAGAGAGAGAAAAAAAGGAGTAACGGTGCCCAAATAGAGTCATATTCGGCTTATTTGCTAGTGCAGTTTGACGACGAAATAATATTGGTACTAGGAAAGAGTGTACATTTTTCCTCGCTTGCTGCGCTCGCTTGTGTAATATTTAGATATTATAATAGGATGTTTTCGGAAAGCAAACACATTCGGCTAGTGAGATGAACACTATTATAATCTAGATATCTTAAGGCCCATCATATATTTTATGAAGAAGTTTTACTTCTATCATAAAAAGAGTATGTATATTTTTCCTAGCTCAGTGCGCTCGCTGGTATTATATTCAGATACAGGATGTTTTCGGAAAGCAAACATATTTGGCAAATGAGATAAACACAAATATATAATTTAGATATCTTTGGATCCATCATATATTTTGATGAAAAATTATCACTTCTACCATAAAAAGTATGTATATTTTTCCTCGCTCGCTGCGCTCGCTCGTGTAATATTCAGATACAGAATGATCTTTAAAGGAAATAAATCAGGTAGGAGAGGTGACCAAATATATCAAAGTCAAAGTCCATCATTCATTTTTTATGAAGAACTTTCACTTCTATCATGCAAAGGAGTACATATGAATTTTTCCTCGCTCGCTATGCTCGTTGGTACAATATTCAGATAAAAGATGGATTTGGGAAAGCAAACGAATTCGACAACTGAGGTGAAAAAATTGTACCTGTATAAGTTAGATATCTAATAGTTCTACCATCGTGTATTTGGATAACAAATAGTCACTTCTAGCATGACAAATAGATTTTTCCCTTGCTCGCTTCGCTCGCTCGTATAATATTAAGAGTTAGGATGGTTTTTGAAACCGAAAGGTTCAGGCCAAAGAGGTGACCAATTATATAATTTAGATATCTTTAAGCCCATCATGTAGTTTGATGAAGAACTTAAGTAAGAAACTTAAGTAATCACTATCACTTAAGTAAGAAAGAGAGTGTATGTTTTTCCTTGATCGCTGCGCTCGTTTGTATTATATTTGTTCCAAATGTTTATACACAGTATTTTCAAAGAGAATTTTGCTGATAAAGACTCATTAGAAATATCGGTTGAGATGGCATGAAAGACTTTGCCAGATGTGATGAGGCTAAGTATCACTTCCTTATTTCAAAACAAAGGGCTGTATTTGCAGACGACATTCATCCATGAAATCATGTGTCTCCTACAGAGTTTTTTATAATGAAATCGGATGTAAGGGATAATGATATTATCAGGGCCCACGTGAGACAACATCCTGATATTATTTATTGTGCAAGGTCGACAACAGGAAGGCAACAGCGAAGGTAGATGACAAATCGTTTCGGTGTAATTACGAAGAGGAATGTGCATATCAAAAATCACGCACTCGTGTGGAATGTATGTGGTCAGCTACTAATGTTACAAGGCAAAGTTTGTTCCCACCATTGTTTTTACATTGTTCATACACATACATTTTTTTCTGTACATGTATCAAAGTTGTATATTTTGCGCATTATCCATACAAATAAATCTGTTTTTATCTTTCGCTTGTATATCGTTTTCCTAATTCATCTTGTAATTTGAATTAGTTTATGTAAAGATAGTCCCCGGCCCACGCTTCCCCATTGTAGGAAAAAATATGAAAGAGGCACATGCAATAAAATCTCTCACGCTCTCCATAATGTCTGTAATTCAATATTCGCACCTGTAACATGTTTACTTCAACATTTTTAAATCTGGCATACCTCTAACATTTTCACATCTGACATTAAATTGAAAGAAGACTGTACTGCTTCTGTATGTTATATGTCACATACTATCCTGCCGCATAATTATCCAGAACCCACACTACAATTAAACTCTCGCAGTACCAACTTCCTCCCTTGGAAGACCTTCAGCTGTTCGCCCCCACTGCAAACCTGGAAGCTACTGTTAAGAAATGCTGTGGAGGAAAGCAGGACTGACCTCACAGAGGCAACAGTCACTCAAAGCCATCTCTTCAGCTACTGTCCACCAATGATGCACACAAGCTTCTTCCAGTACACCCGCCAGAGCTCAGATGCTATCCCAATCAAAGCGCAACTCCTCAGCGGAAGTAACGTATATCCCACCAACTCCCGCCTACTAGGATAGGTTAGTTTTCACCCCACTGAGAATTTCTCATTGTCCTATCTTACCTAAAACTTGCAAACTGAATATTCTTCGATATCTATTTCCTTGACGCAAAACTGCCTTTAACACAAACATTGTGTAAAGCCATTTCAAACTCTCAGAAACAGGGTAATTTTCTCTTTGTGAAATACTAACATATCTACACCATGAAATTTTATATTCAGTTATTATGTATCTTATGATACAGTTTATGCATTCTTATTAAACATTTAGGGCTCTCGCATTATTTTTAAAAATCTTCTTTAGCTGAAAAAAAAAGATTGTGTAAGTAGATATAGGGATCGAACTAGTTTAATTTAAATTAAGTTTTGTTAGCAAATAATCCGATAGATTTGATTTTATCAGCACTGAAACACGTTTTTTTTTCCTCAGGGGAGGGGATCATAAAATTCAGACTTATACATATCGTGTTGGGCAGTCCCTCAACTAACCAGAGATACATGTAAAGCCTACTAGGATAAGTTAGTATTCACCCCACTGAGAATTTCTCATTGTCCTATCCTACCTAAAACTTGCAAACTGAATATTCTTCGATATCTATTTCTTTAATGCTGGTTTTTGCATTTTACAGTTCGGTGATCTCTGTTACTCAAATCATTGCTGTTCTAATATATAGCATTACAAAATGAGAATTTCCTGATATCTGCAATATTATGATGATGGACTTTGTTTAGTTTACATAATGAGAGCGGGAGTCCAATCCGCATTATATACACCGCTGTGCCATTTTTGTGTGGGAACTCTTGCTATAGGTTTTCTGTATGTTGGGGAAAACCAAGTTCTAAATATAAAAAGCAAGAAAACAAGCTCATTAAATCCAGACATTTTATACGCATACATGTGAACACACACACACACACACACACACACACACGCGCGCGCGCCGCGCACCCACACACCCAAACACACAAAGTGTACAGCTGCGATTCCCACAGGAATGGCGAGTCAGTGAATCGTTTGTTCGCTCTCCCTGCCTGCTGGCTTAAAGATCAAAGTCCAAGGTACATACAAGAATAACACTCATTTCAATCACATTTAGTTTGCCTAACGATAAAACGTAAGACTAGAATGTGCTAATGTAAGGATTATTCAGGTTCGCAAAAAAGCACAAATGTACAATAAGTGTTCAGTGTGGTTCTAATAACTGATATAATCTAACGCAAAACTGCCTTTAACACAAACATTGTGTAAAGCCATTTCAAACTCTCAGAAACAGGGTAATTTTCTCTTTGTGAAATACAAACATATCTACACCATGAAATTTTATGTTCAGTTAAAATGTATCTTATGATACACTTTATGCATTCTTATTAAATATTTAGGGCTCTTGCATTATTTTTAAAAATCTTCTTTTGCTGAAAAAAAAATTTGTGTAAGTAGATACAGGGATCGAACCAGTTTAATACTCCTAATTTTTCTTAATTAAGTTTTGCTAGCAAATAATCCGATAGATTTGATTTTATCGGCACTGAAACACGTTTTTCTTTCTCAGGGGAAAGGATCATAACATTCAGACTTACACATATCGTGTTGGGCAGTCCCTCAACTAACAGGAGATACATGCAAAGCCTACTAGGATAGGTTAGTTTTCACCCCACTGAGAATTTCTCATTGTCCTATCTTACCTAAAACTTGCAAACTGAATATTCTTCGATATCTATTTCTTTAATGCTGGTTTTTGCATTTTGCAGTTCGGTGATCTTTGTTACTCAAATCATCGCTGTTCTAATATTTAGCATTGCAAAATAAGAATTTCCTGATATTTGTAATACTATGATGATGGACTTTGTTTAGTTTACATAATGAGAGCGGGAGTCCAATCCGCATTATACACCACCGTGCCATTTTTGTGTGGGAACTCTAGATCTTGCTATAGGTTTTCTGTATGTTGGGGAAAACCAAGTTCTAAATATAAAAAGCAAGAAAACAAGCTCATTAAATCCAGACATTTTATACGCATACATGTGAACACACACACACACACAACGCGTCCGCGCACCCACACACCCAAACACACAAAGTGTACAGCTGCGATTCCCACAGGAATGGCGAGTCAGTGAATCGTTTGTTCGCTCTCCCTGCCTGCTGGCTTAAAGATCAAAGTCCAAGGTACATACAAGAATAACACTCATTTCAATCACATTTAGTTTGCCTAACGATAAAACGTAAGACTAGAATGTGCTAATGTAAGGATTATTCAGGTTCGCAAAAAAGCACAAATGTACAATAAGTGTTCAGTGTGGTTCTAATAACTGATATAATCTAACGCAAAACTGCCTTTAACACAAACAATGTGTAAAGCCATTTCAAACTCTCAGAAACAGGGTAATTTTCTCTTTGTGAAATACAAACATATCTACACCATGAAATTTTATATTCAGTGATTAAGTATCTTATGATACAGTGTATGCATTCTTATTAAACATTCAGGCTCTCGCATTATTTTTAAAAATCTTCTTTGCTGAAAAAAAAATAAATTGTGTAAGTAGATATAGGGGTCGAACTAAACACAACAAAAAAAGTAACTCCCCCATAATTCAAAAAAGCATAACTTTTTAACGAAAAAGTTTTGAACAAAATAATTTGGCAGGACTGTTTTTACACTTACTGACTCATTTCTTTGTGAAAATGAGATTGATCCGTCTAGTCACGCATGAGTAAGCAGACATTAAAGGCAAAAATGTCACTTTTCAAAAGTCACAAGAGTCATTTGGGGGGTCTTTGAAACAAAACTTTGGCAAATTTGGTCTCTTCCATTGCTTGACCCAGTGATGCCTATCTCTGACACTTTTCATGTTTATGACAGTTTGGTGAACACAGTTTTTTTTTTAAGAAAATGATGTTCAGCCCTCCTAAATCTACAAAATCCTTTCAATTTATGGAAAGAACTGGCATCAACTAACACGAGTCAGCACATTATGTGAAAATTCCGGGTAGTCATTTTTCCGGCATTAAACAGTAAATTTTTAGCATTTATTGCTTCATCGTTAAAATTTTCTCACTCAACCATGGCGCAACCCTGAAAAACATCAACAGCAGTTAAACGTTAAACAAACACCAGAAAAATCTCGTTTCACAAACCCCCAAACCCCCCCAAAATGACTCTTGTGACTTTTGAAAAGTGACATCTTTATATACAGTACCATATAACTGAACGTTTAGACGGAATATGTGGTTGAACAGTGAACAAAGGTATTACCATCGCTCAGTATCTGTTTCATATAATGCTATTTTCATGTACACAGGAAGAAAGGGTTATAAGACCAAATTCGTACTTAGAAACTCAATTTGAAGTTTAGACTGAACCCTTTAATAGCTATATCATTGTAGGTACTAGTCATGTCATATGTTCTTGATGCCTTGCATCACATGCTTGTCCATCAACGTGGTTTTCCCCACTACACACAAAGCACATATAGCTGGGATTCCTATGTTATGGAAACACCCATTCCGGAATATGGTAATCTCTTCGCCGAACCAATATCTATAAATATGTATTTCACTTTGCCTACTTTGCATTTTCATGTGCGTATATTCCCTGTCTATCATGTCCATTCATTCTTGAATTACAAAAGTGGTTAATGCCTGAAATCCCCCCTCCCATCCCCAAATTTCATACATTTACATATTTATTATCAAGCAGAGCAAGAATTAATAATTTGGTGAACTGTGCCTGCCTAAAGTTTACGCATATTGCAAATATAGAGAGGAGGATCATGTTATTCATGGCTGACTCACAGCCACAGCCCCGTGAGCAGGAAGTTTAGGCCACAGCGTCGGCAGTCTATGCAGTCTTTGCAAATGGTATGCAGGAATCATTTTACATTGTACCGCCCACATCACTCCATTAATAATTCAATTTTATATTCATTTGAAGAACTCGAACGTGATGGAAATGTTTGATATTGAGAACAACAATGGCATACGCCAACTAAAAATCTCTAAGGAAACAGAAACATGTGATCATCATACTGCAGCTGCTGCATGTATGTGGGAGAAGGAACAATACACCGTGCATCATGACAGAATGCCACAGTGGTACTGATTCCTCTAGATCTCCTACTACACAACGAGTGAACAACTGTTACAGTCAATGCACTGAAACTCAATAACAAATGAATAGCCTGTTTGCAAAAGGGGCTACATCCACTTTTGATGAAAACTGAGTCCTGTCTATTGAACAAAAAGTATTAAGCTAAATTTTGAGCACTCATGAAAGAAATTATCTTTCTGAATCTACTTTTCATAGACGCCTGTACAAAGCCTGGGAAACAAATGCGTTTTCTCTGAAGTTATAAAAGTGGATCTAAACCCTTTTGCAAAACAGACTCTCCATATATGTTGAGCAGTTTACCTCATTTACCTCGTGTAACACTTTTCACAGGACATTTCTAGGATAATTCAAAATGATAAGACACATGACTCTCCTTCATAAACTGACACTGTTAGAGGTGTTATCAAAACTATGAATCACCTTGAACAGTGTGCCTGTTTTCTCCGGGGGGGGGGGGGGGGCAAACTGCAGATGTTAACATAATCTGAGTGAATGACAATTCTGTATAAAATATCTTCATTGCCTTGTGTAAACATTTATGGTGCTCTGTCTTGTCACTTTCAACAAAAACCTAGTTGTTTTATTAACTTATGACATTTTGAGCATAAAAAAGCTTGGATAATAGAACAGCTCAATCTAAACACAACAAAAAAAGTAACTTCACCCCTAAACAAAATGCTGTAACTTTTCAACGAAGAGGTTTTGAGCAAAATGAATTGGCATGATCGTTTCTACACTAATTTACCAACTTCTGTGAGAAAATGAGATTGATCCGTCAAGTCATGCGTGAGTGAGCAGGCACTAAAGGAAAAATGTCACTTTTTTAAGATTCACAAGCATCGTATCATGACTTTGAGTCAAGGATATCGGAACACAATTCAAGTTTTCAGCGTTTGAAGGCATGCACCATGAATTTCATGTGCTTCCCAACACACCAAATGACCTGAGGGCCAAATTCCACGCTTGAGTGAGCACAAGGTGAAAATTGCAAAAACTGCAGTTTTGACATCTTTCGCGCGGTAAATTTGATCTAATGCAAAGCAATTCGTGTTTTGGACTGGTGTTTGCAACTTTGGCAATTGATACCTATTAATTCACGGTTGAATGAACACGTTATAAAAACAAAATATCACCGTATTAAAATTTTCAAGTAATTATTGCTTTATGTTTGTGCACTAAAAATCATATTGATAACATTTTTAGCATGTTTGTATGACCGGTGTACATGTATCAATGATCCCGTGGCATTTTCATGGAAAGTTCACGCTTCAGTGAGCACGTGGGACTGGAAAAGTTCATTTTTCACTTATGGACCAAAACTCAATTGCTTAATTTGGGTAACCATCATAAGTCTTTATGGGGAGTTCATCTGATTTGATTTTCATCGAAATCCTGATCTCTTACCCTTCAGTGAGCAAAAGAGACGAGAAAATCATGAAAATGAGAAGAAAGTTTAGCACTTTGTCCCTGCTCCGTGCTGCACCGGATACTAAATTTGGCGTAAGATCCTGTTTGTTAGTGACCTCAGGAAGATATATGCCAACTTTCATGAAAAAACTCACATTAGAATGAACAATAATCATTAATGAAAATAGGCCACATTTCACGTTTTGTTTCCTCCCCCCATTAACAATATGTACAGTAAGGGAGCAGAGTTTTAACAAAAGTGAAATTTGCTTGCTTGTGAATTTTAAAAAGTGACATTTTTCCTTTAGTGCCTGCTCACTCACGCATGACTTGACGGATCAATCTCATTTTCTCACAGAAGTTGGTAAATTAGTGTAAAAACATTCATGCCAATTCATTTTGCTCAAAACCTCTTCGTTGAAAAGTTACAGCATTTTGTTTAGGGGTGAAGTTACTTTTTTGTTGTGTTTAGTTAAAGTTGGATTAGACAGGAAAGAGCAGAACAAATTTGCTACTCAATCTTTAATGTATGTAATATAATCCGAAAAAATGGGTACCAATACAAATGCAACATACATAGGCTACATTATTTCTTTATGTTCTACATGTATACACAATATATATTGTCACACGTTAATTATATGCACTTTAAATTTCAGTTGAGATGACTTGAAAAGACCTTGCCAAATGTAAACATGTTGGTATCACTGCATTATTTCACAACAAAAAGGCTGTATTCACATATGCCATTCATCATGACATCATCATACCTCTCCCACAGAGTATGTTTACTGCATTCGGAGTCAAGGAAACCGAAATTGCACCTGAATTTGTCTCTACTGTGAATTTTCATTAACTATGGCATGGACCGAAATCTGTTTTTACCATGGGACAGACAGAAATATTTCCAGACAGGAAAGAAAGAAAAAAGAAGGGGAGGGGCTCTTCCCACGAGCAAATTTCCACAAGAAAATTGTGAAAAAAAACCCCCAAAAAACAAAGCACTACGGAGCATCATTATCTGTATCATGGAATTCTATATTGAATTGATTATTTTCCTTATGATGTGCATGCTTATTAGACATAAATGACGAAAAGAAAGGGCTCTCACATTTATCATAAAGTCACACACACACAAAAAAAATTCTTTTGCTCAACAAATATTGTGTAAGTAGGATTATAGATCAGACTGATTTTATAATAATAATAATAATAATAATAACAATAATAATAATAATAATAATGATAATAACAATAATAATAATAATATTATTGTTATAATTAATAATATTAATTATAATAATAATAATTATAGATCGGAACATGTTGATCATCGTGGTATCCAGATGAGAGAGTACTAGGCTGAATCAGTTATCACACGATGTAGCAAACGAAAGGAGATTGCGACGTTTCGGCTGCAACTGCTAGCCTTCATCAGGCAATGTAGAACGAGCGCCGTGCACGCGTCTTTTATAGCGGTCGCGAGCGTTAACCGCACCGGGAGCGCTCCCGTGATTGGTTGGCGCCGCAACAATGCTGCTATTGTTCGGCGCGCTGGCCGTTGCGGAGGCCAAGCGGACAGCGCCCCCACCGGTCGCGGCGGGGGAGCATGGCGGCGGATTGTAGGAACCCAAGCTTCCGGGATGTCGAACCCGCTAACAACATTAACAGAGACAGCGGGTTCGACATCCCGGAAGCTTGGCTTCCTACAATCCGCCGCCATGCTCCCCCCGCCGCGACTGGTGGGGGCGCTGTCCGCTTGGCCTCCGCAACGGCCAATAGCAGCACGGCCAGCGCGCCGAACAATAGCAGCTCCCGTGATATTTCATAACATTTAGAATTTTAGTCACAGGAACACGATTCGTAGAAGTATATTACTATACATCTCGCAACATATGAACCCCAAATTAACACACATAATATCAAAACATACCTATATTTGTTTTGATCCTGTTTTTCATAGTTACATTTCCTTTATTATCTCTATCTGGTCCATCTTTTTCTACTACATCGCCCTCTGGCGAACACGATACAAGTAGGTTGATCAGGCTGGCGGCACCCTGGTCCGTGCCCGAGTGACCTAGGGGGCTCTCAACCCCCGAAAAGCTACAACACAATGTACCGTGTAAAAGCAGGTAAGAAGGCACATTCGCAGGGCTAGGGTTGTTTGACCTCTTGGCTAGCCGAACATCTCGTTTCAAACCCCCCAAAAATTCAATAATGCAAATTCACGCGTAGATTTCAAATGTTAATAGTGTTTAGTAAACTTCTTATACTGTCCACTGAATTGTGTATTCTGTGGATTAAAACTTGTGACCCAAAAATAACGGGAGGACCCCACCTAAGGCTAAAACGAGTAATATGCGTAACAAACTGGGTGCTGAGGCCACCAAAGGATGCATATCCTGAGGCTGGTCAACGGTGGGATGCTCATTCCTTTCCACTTAGGCCATCTGGGAGGAGCCGGTATGACTCTCCTGGTGGTCGGTGGTTGGCGTGTGATCCTTCGCGGCTGATCCTTGGGAGGAGCCCTATCTCTCTCAGTTGGTCAGTTACTCAGTTACTCAGGGAGTTATCGCATCCAAATGCTCTGGCAGGGTGCAGAGTATTTGGCCTGATGGTGGGGAAAACCCATTTTCCTAAATCTATACCTCAATTTCGCTACTCTCAAAATAAATCAAAATTGACTATAAATAAAACTAAATTTGCAGTATCAAACACAAATTAAACAAAATGCTTAAAAATATAACTCCAAGTATCAGTAATGATACTCTAACATCTAACTAACAACTTATCATAACAAAACTACTAACCAGCACATGCACACCGCAATCAGGACCTGACCTTACTCCCCAAAATCCCCGCCCCCCCCCCCCAAGAAAATATTAATGAACCAAAATGACTTCAAAATGTCAGTACGAATACAGGCGCAAATATTCTAATTTAGAAGTGATAGGCGCCTCTAAATTAAAAAACCAACCAACCAGCTCATTCTACATTGCCTGATGAAGGCTAGCAGTTGCAGCCGAAACGTCGCAATCTCCTTTCGTTTGCTACATCGTGTGACAACTGTTTCACCCTAGTACTCTCTCAATAATAATTATAATACCAATAATAATATTAATGATAATAATAATGATGATAATAATAATGATAATGATAAGCATTTAGTACGCTCTCCATATCACAGCCTTTACACAAAATGAGAAATAACATGCATTGTTAATACAATTTAATACTCTTAAACTTTCATAAGTTTTGTTAGCAAATAATTATAGATTTGATTGTATTTAATTGTATCTGAAGCTCTGAAACACTTTCTTCTTTTTTTTTTCTTACACAGGTAAAGTACTCATAACAATAAATTGCTATGAAAGGACATTTTCATAGTTCAGATAGATGATGTAGTACCTTGAAAGAAGAAATGGGATAGATAAGTAGATAAGGGGAAGGAAGGAAGAGAAGTAATGGATGAGAAAGGGACAGAGATCGAGGGGGCAGAGAGAGATGATTTTTAAGTGTACTCAGAAAAAATTTACATGGTATTATGCCCGGGTATTATGTTTGTAATTTAAATGTCACCATCATTTTCATTTATTTAAGTTTGGGAGATAAGAAGAAAAGAAAAACGTTAAAGAAGAACATATTAGTAACGCTATAATATTTCAAATATTATCAATGAGACATTGGTTTAATGTATAGTCGAACGGTAAGAATCATGATTCTAAACAGAACAACAATAACTACAACTACCCGAAATCAGACTACTACTATCAGATGACAAACGAAGGAAATCCCGATGACGATACACGTAGACCAAGAAGACATCGTCAACGGACCGACACAGCCTACTACGACAGAGCCCACTACAGACGGAACAGATGAAACACAGCCAACACCTACACCCGCCATAGCAACCTATCGGAGCCTTGGAATCAACATGAATTTGTCTCCTTTCGAGCTTGTGTCTGAAAGCCAAGTCAGCTACTGCTGATTTGCTGTCAGCGCATACTTAAAGCTGTAGAGCAGATCTACAGCTGTAGAAACTCCCGCCCACAACATTTTCCGCAGCTATTCCAATCCCTTGAAGTTTGTACCAAGAATGAGTTTGTCTGTTTTAGCGAATGGAATGGTGATTTTGGTTTGGTTACGTCTCCTTCTTCTGCTTTCTGACGAGTATTTGATGAAGTCATCTGCATTTATGCCTACTATTCCTTTCTGTATTTTGTAGTAGCATCGTTGTTTATTCATGTTCCAGAGATTTTACTAAAAGGGAGATAAAGAGAGTTGAGTCGGGAAAACTGGAGGCTTCAAAGCGAACTGGGATAAGACAAAGATGTTTAAAATAATCTCAACACAGGAATAGGCCTATAAAATATATCACTGAAGAAGGTGTTAAGTCAGGAATATGAGGGGGGGGGGGGGGGGTGAAGAAAATACGAAGGCTAAATAGAGAAGAAAAGAAAACATTTTGAAAACATGGGAAAATAATCATTATGAAATGCTTACTTGTGCTTAAAATTATCTATGTAACCACAGTTCCGATAACGGAATATATAATATGTAAGGGCTTATTAAGACAAGGCGCTCTCAGTACTGTTTTTGTCATGTCATGTTTTGCCATTGAACGTATGGATTTATCCTCAGCCTTAAAGGCAGAATCCCACATTAATTTTGCGCAAAATTGTTTCAGAATTTGAAGAGAAATAATAAATAACAATTTTAAATGACATAAAT
Source organism: Echinometra lucunter (assembly GCA_029962745.1). NCBI lineage: Eukaryota > Metazoa > Echinodermata > Echinoidea > Camarodonta > Echinometridae > Echinometra > Echinometra lucunter. The sequence goes on from JAPZVO010000075.1 coordinate 98,708, forward strand.
TCATGTAAAATTATCATGTTTAAAATCTACAACAATATTCCAAAGAATAAGTGAAAAATGAATGGTTTTACTTTTGATTTGATTTGATTTATTTATTTTCTTCTGCATTGATATATGTACATTTTTTTTCAGATAACATAAATGAAATAAAATACAAAAGAATTTTTACAATGAATCATAACACTACATATTTGTAATAATCATTTACAAAACAAATGATAAATTATCAATTCCTTTTTTTTGTAATTCAGTTAAACATAAGATTTAATTAAAAATAAGATTTTTTGCAGAAGAAGGACTGCCATTATAAGCAATGTGCTTGAAAATATGGCAGCTCCAAATATTATGAAATAGATAACCATATCAAATAAGCAGAATGGAAAAATAACTAAATCCTGATTAAGAGGATAATGACGATGATGATGATATGATGATGATGATGATGATGATGATGATGAAAATGTCGATACTGATCATGATATCAGTAATGATTAAAATGGTAAAAGGATGATACTGTGAAAAAGACTGAGGAGCTATCACAGAAATTTTACCGTGAATATTCTGATAGCAACATGGTCTTAACTTTCGCTTTAAATGAGTAGAGTGAACAAGAGGATTTGATACATTCTGGGAGAGGATTCAATAGGTCTGGGCCATGGTGTCTTACGGATCTATGGGCAATAATTAACTTAGGGTTAAGGAAAGTCATTGGCATGAGAGTTTACGTGCTTGAAATACATGAAATTTGTTTGATCAATATTAAAGGACATTTTATTGCATTTAAACCACAAAGATAATTTTGTTAACTCATTATTCACTGTATTTACTAAGGTATTTAAATCATGATGTGCCCAGAAGATGTTGGTGTCATCTGCAAATAATATGAGGGTGATAAGAGAGGCGTTGTATTGGTCAAATCATTGATATATAATAGAAATAGTAGCGGGCCTAATATTGACCCTTGTGGAACACCGCATTTGATTGGTAGGGAATTTGAAGAAACATCATTATACACTACATATTGTTGTCTGTTAGATAAATAGCTCTCAAACCATGAGAGGGCAACTCCACGAATTCCGTAAGAGTGAAGTTTTTAAAGTAAAATCTGGTGGTCGAGCGTATCAAAGGCTTTTGATAAGTCTATAAATACTCCTATTACATGTTCTTTATTGGCCATGGCATTTGTTATTTTATCATATAATTGTACTAAAGCTAGGTCTGTTGAATGACTTTTTCTGAAACCATACTGATTTATATTTAGGAAATGAAATGCATCCAAAAACTTATACAGCTTTTTGTAAATTATCTTTCGAGGATTTTTTATATGCTGGGAAGAATGGATATTGGCCTGTAATTACTTATTTCATGGGGAATGTCTTTTTTCAAAACAGGATTTACCTTTGCGATTTTTAAGGACTCCGGACATTTTCCGGTGTTGATTGATAGATTAAAAATGTGAGTTAGAGGGGATGCAATGAAATGTATAATTTGTTTAAGGAGGAAAGTGCTAATTTTATCATGACCCTGTGATTTGATTTGATATTTTTGTTATTTCTACTATTTCATTCGGATTAGTTGGGTTAAAGAACAATGAAGAAGTTGCAGGTTCAGGAAGAAATTTAGAAAAAATTTTGTTCGGCTTATTAAGTTTATTTGCTAGATTAGGTCCTATGTTAACAAAAAAAAAATAATGAAGGAATGAGCTATATCTTCAGACTTAATAACTGTGTTGTCCATTGTAAAATTATCATCAGGTGATTTTTTTTTCTTTTCTTGCCAATCAAGTCATTTATAACCTCCCATGTAGATTTCATATTAGATTTCACCTTGTTAAGTTTATCATAATAGTGCATTTTACGAGAAGTTCGAATGATATTAGATAATTTGTTTCGGTATGTTTTATATTTGTTATGAATAGTAGAGTTTATCAAATAAGTTTTATAAAGTTTATTCCTTGTGTGTATAGATCGTAATATAGCTTTTGTTATCCATGGCATTTTACAACGTTTATTCTTCTTGTTAGCAGATACCAGAGGAATATTTTTTCATAATACATCTGTAATTTTGTATGAAAATTTCTGTATGCAATATTTGCGTCTGACTCACTATAAATATCCAACCATTCTTCTATCGCTAAATCACTGTTGAGGGATTCAATATTTTGGGGTGTTTCTTTCCTGTACATGCTAGAATTGGCTGACCTTTTCATTGAAATGTCATTATCACATATTATAAAAATTGGCAAATGATCAGATATATTGAAATATAGTAATCCACTAATTATGTCTTTGTCGAAGATATTAGAGAAAATATTATCTATAAGGGTTGAAGACTGACCATTAAGCCTTGTTGGTTTATCTATATGTGGGTAACAACTATTAGAATAAGTAGTATGAAGAAGTGTATCATGACAGCTACTTTGAGATAACAGGTCAATATTAAAATCACCCATCAAATATTGTTTACCTTCTCCCGTAATAGTACGAAGGCATTTATCAAGATCTTCACAAAATAAATTTATAGGACCTTGAGGGGGTCTGTAAATCAATCCAACGATTATATTTTTAATGTTTGGATTTATGATTTCTAAAAACAATGATTCACTTTGTTTTAAAGATATTTCCTTCCGGACTTTAAACTGTAGTCGTTCATGGACATAATAAGCTAAACCCCCTCCTTTCTTTTCTTCTCGATCTTGTCTGAACAGTGTATATTTTTCTAAGTTAAATAAGTTTGGCGAAGTTTTATGAAGCCAAGTCTCCGTGACACCAATAATAGAAAAGGGAAAATTGTTTAAAGTATATAGCATTGTTTCCAGGGAATCAAAATTTTTGTTTAGGCTTCTAGCATTTACGTGGAGTAAGCTAAATCTGCGCTCCGTTTTTTGAAAACTAGAAGTAAATTCATCAGTTGAGTAATAGTTACTATCAGATGATAAATTGTTGGAATTGAAAATAGATAACATGTCTAGATCAATAGTCATATAAAACGGGCCTTAAAACTAATCTATCGTGATCAAAGGTGTAATAGCTGGTTTGCATGTAAAGTTTCTGTGTTGTACAAGTGTTATAGTGGTAATGATCATGAGATGGGAAGAGAGTGGAATGAGGATGTGGAGATAAGAGATGACAAATGGATGAATGATGATGATGATTATGATGATGGTGATGATGATGATGATGAGTTCCTAAGGCGTTAATCTAATGATTAACTTTCATAATAACCCTGATGACAAGTTCACCGATTAATAACATCTCAACCATAAAATATATTAAACTTATGGAACCCTTAACGAAATGAACACTATGTCTCAGCACCGCTGCATTGAGTATCGACGTGTGTACTTCTGATTGATTTTAAGGTTATATAACGTATTTAATTTTAAGGTTATATAACATAATACTGTAAATTATACTTAATTTATTGAGAGTCTATCTGTTCGAAAAACACAATGTTCAAATGAATTTAACCCAAAGGAAAAAAAACCAAACAATGCTGAGGCATAGGTTGTACATGTTTGCATAGAACTACATTACATATTACAGCTTCAATAAACAGACAAAATATTGACTATTACTTTAAATTTTGTAAAGGCAAATTTATAAAGGTATAAAAAGAATTAGAACAAGAACTAAATTCGTGAATACAAGAGTATGGAAATCTACTCATTTACTGTAATGTTACATGAATCGATCGTGCTATTTTTCAACAAGCATTAGAAACAAAAAAGTACAAGTGAGCATGAAATTTGTAATTGAAATTTAAAACCTCTACAAAAGTTTCAGCATGTATTTAGTCATGGTGTTGTTTTAATACTCTTTCTCATAAAAAAAACTCAAAATCTATCCATAAGAATATACATATACATATATTAGGGGCCTACTGTTGTTGGACCAGTTGGTGGGTAATGAATATCAGTACGCTGGAACAACAGTTATAGAGAATAAATCATACTATGAATTACATTCATTGCAACCGAGTCACAAAAAAGAAAAACAAACAGAAAAAAGCAGCAACAATTCATTACAGCATCGATTTATACTGAAGTAATCGCAAGGCCTCTTGTTAGAGGAATTTAACAAGTGTTTGATAAATACTCATCTTCCGATTTTCCATTGCAACAAAATTAAAATTTGCATATGAGTATAAGTTACGAGACATTTCTTTAATCTAAATGACAGAATGCTTACATGTACTGTTGTATTCAAAATCCCAACTTTTATATGAAAGTTTCAAAAACTCATAATAGTAATATTATGTATGTCTGCCATTTACAAGTTTGATTAAAATGAACACTACAATGGTCAGAAGGCAAATATATAACTGAGTATCCATCACCAGTAATTAGTTGCAATTATAACACGCACTTTAAGACTGCTAGCAAAGCTCCCTCTCTTTGTCTTATTTATCCTTTTTTATATTAATATTTAAATTACATAAAAATTAATATATCTGTACGGGAAAGGAAGATCATCATAGTGAAGAACATTTAATGCTAAACTGCTCAAAATTACATGCAATGCAATTGGATGCACAGAGAAGATATCGATCAAGTCATTAGGCTCAAGTACATTAAGAATACGGGTGTATTTCATATATACAAAAAATAAAGTGAATGAGTGGTTCAAACTTTCCCCAATATAAGATAAGAAGTGGTAAATCACCATATCAAATTCCGTGCAAAGTTATTCATGGACACACACACACAAAAATGATAATGACCTTAGATGCTGTGTCAACATCATTTCATATTATATTCTGTCAAAAGAGTCAAGTAGCTGATTCCAACATCTATCATCTTTGAAAACAACCAATTAGAGAGAGAGAAAAAAGTGAACAATTAAATTTAACAATACGATAATCGTTTTACAGTAGAGCAGGCTTTACTCAGAATTGAATTCAGCCAGCTAAGATCATGTAGAAAGTACATTTAAGAATAAAACAAAAACAAAACAAAAAAACAAAGGAGAGAGAAAAATGCAGCTATCGATCTAGAGAAGCGCATTAAGTGAATTCTTCTACTTATTACTGGCACTAGATTACAATTCCTTTACTCATGCTAATAATGAGAGAAAAGACTGAAATTTATATTTTTTGAGAAAAAAAACAACAACAAAACCTGACTATTTTTGTGACAAAAATATTCGAATGATAATATGATATGTGTCACATTTAACGCTGATGCTTTTAAAGCATCATGAAGAGGCCTTTACAAAACAGAGAAAATAAAAGAAAATTTTGTGTTGAATATTTCCCTCTCAATCCTAAACGGGAATGTATACTGTGATCTACAACTTTACCAGTGTTTTTTTCTGTGGCCTAAAGCTAGGGCTGCTGTATCCATGGTTACCTTGGTTGGCGCTGGTGTGGTGTTTCCTTGGAGAAGGATTAGGCGGGCAATGCTTTGTCTCTCCGCAGACCATCACATTGAAAATGTATTTTGTTATTCATGCAATACATGTAGTCAATAGAAGTTCAAAATGTAAGAGAAGAAGAAGACGAAATGAGTGATCCAACCATCTACCTTATTAACCTTCTATCAATTAGCTGATGACACTAGTGTATTCTTCTCGTCTAATACTTTAACTGATACTGTTTGCGTTTTAAATAATGAACTAGAGAAAATATCTGACCGGTAAAAGCAAATAAGTTATCCCTTAATGTTGATAAAATTAAATGTGTATATTTTCGAAAAGCTAAAACTCATATAGAAACTAATATCACAAACACAGCTAGAATAAGATGTCCCTTAAACAATAATGATAATCTTAACACATATTGATATCAAACGTATTCAATTGAGCAACTCTGTTAATTTTTGTGGTTTGATATTGGATAATTACATGGGATTTAAGGAACATATTTCAAATGTTTTACTTAAGGTTAACAGAAATACTTAATGAATAAACTAAAATACAGTTTGTTACCAGAAAATTTAGTAACTTTATAACATTCCATTATTTTCCCATATTTGAAATATTGTAATATTGTATGGGGCTACAAATGCAACATACACTAAATTAGACTCATTATTCAAAGTTCAGAAGAGATGTTTAAGAATAGTTAATAATTTGCACTATTTAGCCCCATCTGCACCTATTTTTAAGAAATTATCATTATTAACCATATATGATATAAACAAACAAGAAATCGCAACTTTCTTGTATAAATACAAAAATGGCTTATTACCTTCCCCATTTTCACATCTTGTTCAATATAATAGTCAAGTTCATAATCATAATACAAGATCTTCAAATAAATTCCATTTATGGTCCGTTAAAATAAGTTTTGAAGCTAAATCAATAAGTTACCTAGGTTCCAAAGACGGGAACATGATACCCCATGATATAACAAAATTCCAATTTCTATCTTCTTTTGGGAAGCAGTACAAGATCTTATTAGTAAAGTTATTAATCATCACAGTTAATTAATTGTTATGCTACATCTCTCCCCCATCCCCTTTCCCCTTTCTTTTCCTTTCTCGTTTAAATTTTTATTTATGTGTCTCTTTTTCAAATTGTTTTCTTGCTGTATTGTTAGTATAATATCTGTATATTTTTCATTGTACTGTACATGGGCCATCTTAAATTACAGGTTTTCAACCTTCGAGGAAAGCCCCGCAGAATATTGAATATATGCATATTATGTTATTGTATATATGCATATTATGTTATTGTAATATTATAATGTATTTTAATTTCATTTTGCAAAATGAATGAATTGAATTGAATGAATTAAAAAGAAGAATAGAAGAAGTTAAGAAGATAAGATGGAATAGATGATATACGGTTTATTTGATATGAGCAATTCTATGGAGCAATTTTACGAATATGATTTGATGAATAAATACATGACTGAGGAAAAGGAAAAAAATACGTAGGAAAAAAGGTTTATAGGACCAAATTTCGTGCTCAGATATTCACTTTACAATTTGGTCATAACCCTATAACACATTATAAGATGGTTATTCTTTCAGGTATATACTTGGTATATAATTACAACGTGGTTTTCCCCAACCACACGCAAAGCGTATAGCTGGGATTCGCACGGATGTGGCGTGGTTGTGAAATTGGCTCCATCCAGCCCCCCTCCCCCCCTCCCCCCCCCCCCCAGCACTCGACCCCCAGAGTGGTAATTATGTGCTGCTGGCAAAACAAAAACAAAACAAAAACAAAACAAAAAACAACACACACACACGCACAAACTCACAAAAATGGGGGGGGGGGGGGCTTCCGAAACGGGTTGTTCGGAACCACAAACTGTTGGAAAAGGGGAAGGGGGTTACTGAAACAGATGGGCTGCGCGTTGGTGTGTATAACTCTTTGGAGCTTGCATATACATCCATTTTTCTTCTGATAGTACACATATACACCTGTAGGAAAACCAATATAGTAGATATGTATTTCACTTTGCACTCCTTTGCATTTTCATGTGCGTTTATATGACACCTAGATAGATCCCTGTCATTTGACTGGTTGTTTGATATTCATCATCTGTCCCATTGCACTATGACGTCATCAATCGTGCAAAAGTGGCTCCATTTACCGTGCAATTTTGGATCCATACGATTTGATCCATTGCACGCTGGCCGAGAGCCCGGCACACTATGTACGTAAAACGCTTGCGTTTGCAATGTGCACCACAAACAGCGCGCTAGCGTATGGCGCTATTGATTTATTGCGATTTGATCTATTTTTAGGTGTCATATAAAACAAATAATGAATATTTTTTTCATTCGTGCAATGGACAGAATATTTCATTCGGTGAAAGATGAAATTATTGATCCATTCAATGAGGCGCAGCCTCATTGAATGGATCATTTCATCATTCACCTCATGAAATATTCTGTCCATTGCACTCATAAACATTCATTATCTGTATATTAATATGCAATGTCTTTCACGTCCATCCATTCTTGAACTAAAGCTAATGGTTACACTGCCTGAAATATCCCAGCCCCCTCCCATTTCTATTAGTCATGTATATCAAGCAAAGCAAGAAATAATTTGGTGAGCTGTGCCTGTTGAAAGATTACGGATATTGCAAATGTAGAGAGAGGAGGAAATGAAATTATTTATGGGAGAATTCACAGCCATGGCCATGTCGCATGAAGGTCACATGCAGCGTAGGCGGTATAATATGTACTGCCCACATCTGCTATCATTTATGATCCAATAATATTTTCATGTTCACTTGAGGATCTGGAGCATGAAGGATTATGGTATTGAAATAAAACCGATGCACGCCAACTAAAACGTTCCCAAGGAAACACGTTCCATCATATTGCAGCTGCTGTATGAGGATGTATAGTTGCATAGTTTTGACCAATCAGAACGCGAGAAACCATACAGCTATGGCCGGCGAACAGATTTCGCCATAAAGCCGTATGGTTGTATAGTTGTATTGTAAATAGTTGTATAGTTTTGACCAATCAGATCACGGGAACTATACGGTTATGTCTGTTCAGTCTGTTCCGCCCAAAGAGATTCTATGTATTGACACCAGAGCACTCACTCTCCATTTGCGCGCGCGAATGGCGGCTGTGTGTAATAGAACAGACAGGCCGCCATCTTAATCCGGGCAAAAATGAAAAATCTGTAGGTACTGGCTACAGGAGCTTGGCTCAGTAGCCGTATTCACGGCATTGTTATGAGGTGGATAAAGGCATAATTTTTGGCACAAAGCTTCCTTATGGACTAAATTTCAAATTTCTGGAAGGGTAACCACCCAAACCGATGTTGGGGTCAGGGGCAGGGCAGGGTGGGGGTGACCCCCTAAAGTGCTTAAATGTACATTGTATGCAAATTGGGTGAGCTTTACGATGGAAAAAAGACTGAGCTGAGAAGAGAGAAATTTCTAACAGGGACTAGAAGATGCAATTGGGTCTCTCCATGAGGAAGGGTGTGGGCGAAGGGTGAAGCACTAAAGTGCCCCTTTGATATATATATATGAATAGTTTTCTGCCTATGTGATGAATGGATAGTTAGATTTTGACCAAACTTAGTGGGAATCATCCCTAAGGAGAACAAGAAATTAAATGATTACATCGGGTAAATGCATACTGAAAAATGTGTCTCTTGGGGGCAGCACCACCCCAAAGTGCCCATGGGGCAGAAAAAGATAGTAGTTAATTTTGTAGATAAAATACAGCTGGGCTTTGAGCAAACTTAGTAGGAATCATCCTTTGCAATTAATGGAAATTATAATCTTTCATAATCTGGCCTTCATAAGCTTACTGATAAATGTGATTTATAATTTTTAGCAATAGGGGCACTTTAATAGCAATGCTGTTCCTAGCTTCTTTTGCCTATTCCCTCAGTGCGGTATATGTATATACCCCTACCCAATTTGAACAACTTTGAATCATAGAATGAATTTACGTAAACTCAAATGTGTGTATTTAAAGCCTCATGGGCACTTCGGGTGCTACCCCTATCCTTTCACGAATCGCTTGCATCTAAACAACTTCCATACCCTTATCTTAAACCTGCTAAATATGATTCTAGTATCTCATTAAAATGGTTCCATACACAGGGGACTTACAAATATATATGCATTTTACCACAGTGGCGCTTTGGGGCTGTTGACCGTGTCGCCCCCATTTTTTTTGTTTTGTTTTTTTGTTGGGGGAGGGGGCTCTTGTAAATA